>JAGFBR010000313.1:0-18147 GCA_019925795.1 Dendrobium chrysotoxum | reverse complement strand
TGAGGCTCTCTCAGACCTTAGAAGTCAGGGCTTAAGGCAAATTGGTATGACGACCAATGGTCTGACGTTGAGCAGACATCTGCCTCACCTGATCGCTAGCGGAATGACTCATCTCAACATCTCCCTGGACACTCTCGATCCTTTCAAGTTCGAGCTTATGACTAGGACGCCTACACAAGGCTTCAACAAAGTCCTGAAAGGTATCGAAGAGGCGCTCGCTCTTGGGGTTCCTGAAGTCAAGATCAACGTCGTTGTCATACGTGGATTGAACGATGATAAGGACATCCTGGACTTCGTGGCATGGGCAAGCGACAAAAGAGTGACGGTCAGATTCATTGAGGTGGGTACTAATGCAGCTCGCACGCTGACTTTCAAGCTGATGTGCTCCCCGTCACTACAGTACATGCCCTTTGACGGCAATCGGTGGCGACCGGAGAAGCTCGTTCCTTACTCGGAACTGATTGAGCGCATCACGCAGCGCTATGGAACACTGGAAAAGATCTCAGACGACGCAAACGATACCAGTAAGCATTGGCGAGTACCGGGACACGAGTCGAAGCTCGGATTCATCACAAGGTAGGTTTATTGTGATGTGCGAATGTGTTTGTGACCAGGGATTGAGTGCAGACACCTTCACTAGCATGACGGAGCACTTCTGCGGAACGTGCAATCGGTTACGCATCACCGCAGACGGCAACCTAAAAGTAAGTACTTCGAGTATTTGAGCGCTTTGCGTTGAGACTGACAAATTGTATCCCAGGTCTGCCTCTTCGGTAACGCCGAGGTCTCACTGCGTGATGCGATGAGAGGTGCATCGGGTGCTACCGACGAGCAATTACTCCACGTTGTCGGAGCTGCGGTCAAAAGGAAACATGCACGCCACGCAGGCATGAGCGACCCAAAAGAATTGGCAAAGGGTAAGAACCGTGCGATGATTCAGATTGGCGGATGACGGCGAGCAAATCTCATAGCCAGCTAGCCTTGCATCTTGACAAGTGACGAGCTCTGCAAGCTGACTTCATCTCTGTGCTCCGTAGCCGCACGTCATGGATGGAGTGCAATTGCGAAAATCTTGCCGAGGCACAACGTGATGTACAGCGGTCAGATGCGCCTGTACACCACCACCGCAAGGAGTTCGGACCGTAAGAGACAGGACGGATCGCCATTCGAGCAGACGCAATCCGTCCCGCGTGCTTCGTCACAGACCTGGTCCGCCTATATGGGCGAGGAAGGCGATGACTCTCCTTGGGCCAGCCTTGACGCTTTTGCAGACACTATTGGAGCTGTTGACGAGCCGAACGGAGGAACGCAGACCTCAAAAAGACCGCCTATTGACGAATCAGTTGTAGCGAGAACTCCAACTCCATCTGCCGGCGTCGAGAAAAAGCATTCACTTGACCAGTTTGAAATTGCTGCGGCGGCGGCCGCTGAGGCATACGCGTCTTCTCGACTGCACAAAAAGACCATCACATCAAGTGATTCTCAGCCTCACCAACCTCGGCTCACCCATCTCGATGCCCGTAACAACGACCGTGCTTCTATGGTCGACATTTCCGACAAGAAACCGTCTCCGCGCTCGGCCTGCGCCACGTGCAGAGTCTACATCCCCCGTACGATTCTTCCACTTCTGGCGTCGTCATCATCAGCCGATGATGCAGTTTCCGTCTCTTCACCATCTTTCAGGGCAAAAGGCCCCGTTCTACATACTGCCCAACTGGCAGGCATCATGGCGGCCAAACGAACGAGCGAGCTTATTCCACTCTGCCACGGCCTTCATCTATCCCACGTCGACGTCGTACTTGATGTGATCGACGGAGGCGGGCTTGATTCGGCCGTGGAAAGCTTCATCAGCGTGCAGTGTATCGCCTCGACAACGTCCGGCACAGGCGTGGAGATGGAAGCGCTCACAGGGGCCAGCGTGGCCAGTCTAACGCTGTGGGACATGCTCAAAAGTGTGGGCGGCAAGGAGATGCGCATCGACGGTCTGATGGTCACACGGAAAAGCGGCGGAAAGAGTGGCGACTTTGTCAGACAAAGCATTTGATCGATCGTCGACGATAAAGATCGAATGTGCTAATGTACTGTATTACTTCGCATGGATATGTATGTACATACACAGACTGAGCACAGATCTGCGATGCCCGACTAGGCTACTTGATCACCATACCGCCGCATTGTATCCCGAATATTGCTGAGCAGATTGAGCCTCCTGTCCTGCCTGCTGCTGCTGTAGTGCGATCGCATCGACATCCTGAGCAGACGAAGGACGTTCGCTTCGTGCTTGGCTATCGGTCTTGCCAGCCTGGAACGGCTTCGCAGTCGCTTGCAAAGAGGAGCTGTGCTGATGCATGGAGTCCTGACGACTTTGTACAGCGTGATCGCCGGAAACATCTACCCCAACACCGCCATCGTTTGCCGTGCCTTCGTGTCCACTGTTGTAGTTTGCACCACGACCGCCCATCTGACGCGGGTGTTGTGCGTTGCCGCCACCGCCATTGTTGTAGCTTCGGTAATTGGATGAAGACGTACGACCGTGGTACGAAGGTCTCTGTTGGGTGTAGAAATGCTGCTGCTGACGATGCTGCTGTGGCACGTAGCTCTGATATCCACCACCACCCGTAGACATGGTATAGGTGTTGGGCGAGGAGCTGTACGCCATGGCGGACATATTGGCGGCCCCAGGACTGTCCAAAGGCCATCCGGCAGCCGCAGATCCTGCAGCATTTTGCATGCTGGCGTATTCGCTATGGCTGTAATCGCTGCCGTCGGTTGTCATGTATCCCGTACGGTCGTTGGAGTAGTCACTTCCGGTCATGTCGTTGCCGCTGAAGTGATTATTGGCGTTGGGCAGTCCACCACTGCTAGCGCTCTCAAAAGCTCCTGCAGAGTTGTAGCTGCCCAGACCGTTGAACGTGCCGCCGTTGCCCCGGTAGCGTGCTTGATTGAGCGCGTACCTGTTGCCTGCGTTACCTCCGAAGCCAGCGTACTGCGATTGACGATAGTTGCTATTGACGAAGCCAGAGTCCAGGCCAACGCCGCCGTAGCCTCCACCGTAAGCAGACGACTGATATTGCTGTGTTTGCTGAATCGGATAAGAGTCAGGATATGCATAGGGTCCGAAGGCAGATCGGACGCCGGTGCGGTCGCGCTGTACGAACGACTGTCCATTGCCGTACTCGTTCATCTGTGGTCCCCTTACGTAGCGCATGGACGATGACGGAGATTGATTGCGAACGCGCATAACACCGTCGTGCACCTTGGCGCTGCCATCAGCTCCATCGCCGTTGTAGCTTGGGGAGGAGCTGGACGTCAAGGCAGCGTTGCTGTCAGTCATCGTCTTTCTATCCAGAGGCGAGTAGAGATGCGTAGTCTCGGATTTGGTGCTACGAACGATTGTAGGCATAGGTTGTGACAATCCTGCGAAGCCGTTGTTCCTTGCCATCTCGTCGGCCATGTCGCTGTCCAGAGCATTCATCATCGACATCGTGGATGGGAACTCATCGGTGATGCCCTCCAAGGAGTTATGTGCTGGCCGATGCACCGCGCGTTCGGCATCATTCGAGGAACTCCAGACGTCTTTAATACGCTTGCGTTCATCGCTCGTTGCCGCATTACGCTCTTGGCCCGTCGTAGAAGCGCCAAGGCCGGCGAAGGTGAGCGAATTCTCACCCCATGTTGTCGATGAAAGACCGCGCGACGTAGGAATTTGCGTCGAAGATCGCAGCGACACGACCGGCTGGCGTGATCCTTCATTTAGCATCTGTGAGGTGTCTAATTGGTTACGCCCAGACCGCCCCATGCCCTCCTTGTGCCGTGGCAGCGATCGACTTGGGTCGTTGGAATAGGCATTGAAGGCGCCTTCTTTACCATCCAGCATGGCTGACGCAGAGGGCACCTTGACCGCCGGTGTGGCGTTCAACGTGGTGGCTCCAAATGCACGTTCGAGCTCGTTGATTGGATTCTCTTGAGACTGCGACTGAAGGAATTGCCTGTTGTCAAGATGCGACCTTATAGGTGCAGGCTGTGCGGCTCTTTGCGCTGCCTCATGTTGTCGCTCTACTGCTCGGTCGGCTGCATACGCCTCGACAGACCTGCGAGGAAGTACAACGTTGCTGATCACGATGCCTTTGCGGTACTTTTTCGGAAAGAATTGGTCATCCCTTGAGAGTGTTCGCATGGACAAGGCGGGCAGAGGAGGATCCCAGCTGAGAATGTCGACTTTACTGGGCAGCTGCTCGTCCTTCTGGAACCTGACGACGCGCGCTCTTTGAGCTTTTGCAACATCTGCAGACGACTTGTCATGAGCTGCTGCACGCTTGCTTACGCGGACAACGAATCGGTTCCAAACGGGAGCGGGGTCGAACATGACCTCGTTTCGCGTTGCATCTTCCTCGCGTGTGGCCAAGACACGGTCAACTGTCTGCCGCGGTGCGGCCTTCTCTGCTTCTTCCCGTGTGTTTGAGGCCTTCAGAACTCCGGTCAACAGTGCTTTTGAGCTGTTAGTGTTTGCGTCGCTTGCCTTTTGTAGCCGTTGCTTGTTGGGAGAATCGGGCGCGGCATCAGTCGGCGCAACGATCTCAACGCGATTCCCACGAACCTTTCGTGGGTCTCGTTCCAATTTCTCAAACTTCAATCCACCTTCTTGAGCACCATTCGCTCGTCGTTCGCGCACGGCACGCGGTCCAGTAGGTATGGTGGCCGTTGCATCGGCCGTTGTGGCGCTTTTGGCCTCTCCGCTCGATGCACTTGGTCGACGCAATAGCACCTTTGGTCCATCGCTCTCGCCGTTGCTGAAGGCTTTCGTTGCAGATGATGCATCTCCGCTTCTGCGCCAGCTTTTGCTCTCGTCACTGGCACTCTGCGGCGACACCAGGCCCTCCAATGGAGCTTGCCCACTCCGTTTGCTCAGATTTGTATCAACCGCAGCAGGCTTTCGTGCCTTCTGGGCTTCCTGTCTTCGTTGCTCCGCTTCTCTGTTGGCTCGCTCCTGCTCTTCTCGCATCTTCTGCTCGATGGCTTGAGCTTTAGCCAGCGCACGCTCACGTTCTTTCTGCCGCTCCTCCTCTTCAGCCTGACGTCTCTTGCGCGCACGCTCTGCTGCAGAGAGCATCTCGTCTCGCTGATCAACCACTGCTACCGGGGCTTGCTCTGAAGCTGCATTTGTGACGTTTGGAGAACTTGGAGCTTTGTTTGATCCAATCAGCGAGCCATAAGGTCTCGCTGTTATACCTAAATCGGCATTTGCGTGGCCTTCTGGCTCGACTTCAGATGCATCTTTGGTCTGTGCAGCGTTTGCCTTGGCTGCGGCTGTTGCAGCCAGATGTGGTGGCAATGCACGCCCTTCTCGAGCTGCTGGAGATGTCACATCTTTCTTCGGTGCTTCGGCTGAATTTGCCAATGCTCTGTCCGCTTTGTCGCTGCTACTTCTGCTGACTGAAGCCGGAGGATCACGATTCTCTTCTAGGTCACCTTTCGCTTTCGATGGCTCTGCTTTTGCGACCGTTTTGGGAGCGTTAGGGTTTAGTGAAGCTTGACGCTGTGCCAACGGCCCCCAGGCTCGCGCAGAAGGTGCAGCCGGGGTGGGAATGACGCCTCGCGCATTCGAAGTGGCCGGAACGCTTTGATGACCAGCATGACGGGCAGCGCCACCTCCACTCGCTGCGCCCTCGTCTCCCCACCTGGATGCACCACTTCCTGACGACATTTTGTGCTCTCGACTGGGGTAGCCCCATGGAGCCGTAGGCCTTTCGCCGGATGTGACAGTGTCAAGCGAGATACCTTCCCCGCTGTGAACTGACATCGTCTCAACCTTCGGTCTGGCTGTCGAGTATGGCCGGCTCTGCGATCCGCTTTCTGCGCTCACGTCCACGATCTTTCTCGGTGCGGACGGACGAGATTCGCCAGAACGTTGAGGCCAACTGCGGTCGTGGCCAACATCTTTGAAACGTTCCTCCTTGGTGACCGGCTCCTCTGTAGCCTTGCCTGCAGGCCCGCTACCGTCAAAGTCCATCACTTCGTCAGATCATCGTCCATCTCATCCCATTGGTTTCCTTCTCCAAGAGTCGTTCCGCGGAAGCTTTCGAGTTTCTGCAATGCCTGGTCAGCTCTTGCTGCTGCTTCGGCCGCTGCTGCTTTCTCACGTCGCTCTGCTTCCGCTTTCGCCTGGGCGGCTTCAGCTGCTGTTGGGAACTCAGAGGGTCTAGCGATTCCTCTGTTACGCGAAGGGACATCACTTGTGCCTTGCGTGCTCGTTCTCAGAGCAGCCCAGGGAGCACGACTTGTCGTGCTCGAACCACCATTTCCTCCTAGTGCTGCCGTCGCAGGTGAAGTCGATCGACCCAACCCGCTCAAGGCAGCATTACGAAGTCCAGGACTGCCTTTGCTGCCTTCGCCATTCTTGACGTGAGGCGAAGTGGATCTGGCAAGCGCTGTAACCAATCGGGGGGAAGCGGTGCTACCTGCGGCACCACTTGCTAATTTACCTGCGCCTGGATCTGCCGCCGTGCCGTTCTCACCTTGAACAGTGCTCGTCGCGGAATTCAACACCGCGTCGATGGATGGAACAGCTACACCACCCTGGCTGCCAGAAGCAGACGGAAGCTGCGCCCAGCCTGGACTTGAGGGCTTGATCCCTGAGAGCTTTGCCGTGGTCAGACGTGAGCTTGGCATCGACGTAGAAAGACGACTGCCGGACGATTGCGAATTCAAAGTGGATGACGTAGCCGAAGCAGGCGAAGCCAACGCTGCGACGTTTGCGCTCGTGGTCGTTGGCGATGCCTTTTGAAAGAACTGCTTGGCTACGCTAAGCGAATTGAACTTCTTCGCCGTGGTTGCATTAGCAAGTGTAGGCGAAGCGGCGGCCGGACTTGAGACGGCGGGCGGTGCACTACTGTCTGGATTAACTACGCTGACGTCCTCCTTCACACCTGTAGACCCTGGGTCCTGCTTCTCTTTCGTGGAAGCCTTTGCACCCCCGTCTCCCTCAGTAGTCGCTGCATTGTCATTCTGAGCCTCTACATGCTCCCTCTGATTCTCTGTGGATTCTCTCACTTCAGGCCTAGTTTCCTGCACGTCACGATCGTCGCCACTCGACCGTGTCTGGTCTCCGTCCATGCTCTGGTGACCTGCGAGCCTTGATGCCGAACAATCGACACGGACTGATCGTTGTTGCCTTGAATCACTCACGCTCTCGTTGATCGGATTGACTGCAGGCAGACGTTTTGATTACAAGACCTGCCGTTAACCCTACTCCTGCTCCCCTGCCCGGCTTGTCTGACTAGTGCAGGCAGCGGTGTAAGACCTGGCGCGTGCGTTTTCTCTTTATTCGCTTACGCGCATTACATCGGTATATGCAGCAGAGGCAGTGATTGCACTTCACAGTCAGCCAGCACCACGCGACCGGACAAGATATCACTAATAGCAATCAACTCAGAAACATGCTGTATAGTACATTGCTATGGCGGACTTAGCTATCCTGTCATTCTTAGAACATTTTCTCGATCGGTTTGATCGCCTTACCCGGCTTGGTCACCACGCGCGGCAGTGTGAGACGCTGATGTTGTGTGCGCGTGTTCCATTCGGGACCCAATGGGTTTCGCATCGCCATCTCGTATTGGGCGCGTGAGGTGAAAGGAAAGGGGACGTCGTCGGCCTTGTACTTATCTGCTTTCTTGTCTTGCTTCTGGTTGACGATCACGTTGTCCATTTTGGCGTCTTTCCGCTTCGACGGATCGAGGCCAGTGGTCCATTTCGTGAACCGTTTCCGACGCTCTTCCTCGCGCCTCTTGTCCTTCCTTACACCCTTACCACCCCACGAACCCCATCCTACCAGGAAATTGTCAACTTCCTGTGGCGCTTCTGCGTCGATCGCCGCCGCCTTTTCTTTGGCAAAGTTGACGAGAACGTCATCGCCCGCGAATGCCTCAGCAACCAATTTCCGTTGACGAATCGCATTTGGATGACGGTGCGATACTTCTTCCACGTCTCCTTCAGCGTCTTCTGTATCGCTTTCGTCGTCATTCTCCTCACTATCCCCTCCTCTGCCGACCTCAACCTTTTGCTGCGCTTTACCCGTACGACTTTGTTGCAAGTCGATCACCGCGTTGGGATCAATGACGAGCTCACCGTCCTCCTCTCGGGCAACTTGAGCTTCTTTCCCTTTGGCGCCATGCTTCGCTATCCGATTGACAGCCTTGCTCAATGAGCTGCCCTCCTTACTAATACTGGCATCATTGTTCTTCCGCGACACTTTACTGTTACCTGCTTTGACCAGCCAAGGATTGACGTCATCTTCCAGCCCATCCTGCATGTTGCTCTTGATCGGAGGACGCGCGGATCGAGTGTCACGAACTTCGATAGTAGGTGCCGCTGTCGGAATGGCTCTTGCGACTTCTTTTCTGTCCTCCGCTGCGTCATCCATATCACCCTTCTTGTCTGTAGCGTTAAAGATCATGCGACCGGCATTGTTTTCGAGCTGCATCACTCTCCCACGGAGATCGTTATCGTCACCATCCTCAAAGTCCTCATCACCGCTCTGATCTTGCATATCCCTCATGAAAGCTTCCATCTGCTCTTCAGTTGCCTTTGCCTTTCTATCGCGGGCTTCACGCATGAACTTCATATTCCACACTCCCTTCTGACCATGAGCTGCGTCCTGCTCACCTTGCTCGTTGGCGCGAGTCTGAGCGGTTGCCATTTCATCGAACGCCTGCTTACGTATGCCCTCTGCATCGCTGTCAGACACATCAGAGTCATCGATTGCTCCACCAACGTCATCGTGTCGGAGTCATCGTCGGAACCTTGTCCGTGTATGCGACGACGTAGCTGTTCACCGCGCAGGAGCTGCTCTTCGATGGCCTGCCGCGCCTCTGGCATGTCCTGCAGTCCTTTAGCGTTCAAAGTGCTCTTGCCCATTTGCCAGCGTTCTTGTGCTTCAGTGTTGCGCGCTCCTTGGCTCGTAAGCGTTCTGCCTTGATCCGACGTTCCTCATCATCGTCGTTGTCGTCTTGTCCATCGAGTAAGCCTGCCTCACGTGCTTTGTCCAGCTCCTTTTGCTTCTCCTTGCGAGCGATACGCCTGTACGCCTTGCTCTTGATCTTACTCCACCCGCTTCGCTTTCTGTTCTTCGCGAAACAGAAGCTCACGCATCCTGCGTAATTCTGCAGTCCGCTGTCGGATCTCGTCCGCAGACATGCCCCGTTCGTTCATCTTTAACTCTTCCGCTTGCTGCATCTGCTTCTCTGTCGCGCCTTCACGCTGTAAGAGAGCGGCGATGTTCTGCTCAAATGCATTGGTCGGTCTGTGATGGGCAGCGAGTGCGGCGGTCGTGGGCCTCTGAACCGGATCAGGCTGCAGAGGAAAGGACAGATGGGGTGCTTCGCGCAATCGCTTTATCGTCGCTTGCCAGCCCTCTACCTCCTCTTTGCTTTCCTGGTATGCAGCGGATCGATCAAAGCGCTCTTGGATCACCGTTGGCAACGGCGCAGAAAGCTTGCTACCGCCACGTTTGGAAGCCACCGCCTCTCTTCCCTCTTCATCATCTTCGCCCGATTGCAGCACTTTGGCTGCACGTCGGATTGATGTCATCGAAGTCCCCACCTCATCGGTGATCGGCCTCATAAGATCGTCAATCGTCAGACCTTGGCCTCCGCTGGAGCGCAAAGCGGGAGCGTTCCAGTCACTTTCAGCCATCGCTTCCACTCGATCTTTCAGCACTCGACGCCTTCCTGTGTGCTTTGATCCTGCTGCTTCGTCGTCACCTAGGTCGTTTGATGCGCTACGCTTCGTTCCCGCCTTGGTATATGTGTCCATGTGCTGCTGCAGCTTTGCGTGCTGCGCCTCCTCGTCTTGGTCATCCTCCTCATCCTCGTCTGCGCTTTCTCCATCACTTCCATCCAGTACGCGAGAAAGATCGACAAGGTCAGCCTCGTCAATAGAACCTTCGCTCTGAGAACCAGCCTCTTCTTCGGAAATGTCATCGTCCTCCTCGCCGCTTTGGGTCTGATTGCCATTGCGTACCGCTCGTCGATTTGCAGCCCGCTTTTGCCGATCGTACTTCAAGTCGTCGAAAGGCTCGACGTCACTCTCACCCAATGCCTCATCCGAGTCAATATCCTCATCGTCTTCGCTGGCGATTGCATTTCCAAAGACCTCCTCATCTGAATCCTCCCCGTCCTTGCTTAGGATTGGAGCGGTGCCATAGTCTCTAATGCGGCCCTTGCCATCATCATTGTCGTCGTCGTCGTCGTCGTCGTCGCCTTCGGCATCGACATCTCTTCTTGCTCGACCTTCTCCTTGGTCCATGATGTTTGATTTTATTCTCTTTCGAGCTCTGCCGCCTGAGCCTTGTTGACCTTCGAGCTGCTTGGTGGCGTACTCGAAGACGTCATGTATACTTCGAGGACCGGCCGCTTTCTTCTTTTCTTGGCGGGCTTGTATGTGGGCTGCAGCATTTCTGCTGCCATCGCCTCTCCGACTTCTCTGAACGCTTGAAGAGCCACCGCCGGCATGACTGCTCTGCCTCGCACCACGATTGGGAGACATCTTGGTCTGGCTATTCGACTGTCGCGAGAGAGGATCACCAGTAGAATACACGAACACCTTCCTACTCGAAATTTTGAAATTTATTACAAGCACGTGTCTCAATAATTTTTGGATGTAGCGTCCCGAAGAATTGGCTTAGAACACCTTGTCGACCCGCACGATCCTCACAGCCATCAGATCTCGCTCGACATGCGGCCTTTGACCGAAGAGGAGACCAAGACACTGTTCACCAAGCTGTCGCACTACATCGGCAACAATATTGTACATCTGGTCGACCGAAGCGATGCTCCGCACGTGTTCAGACTGCATCGTGATCGTGTTTACTACGTCTCAGAGGTGAGCGCTACCCGTATGAGATAGCGAGGGCGATCGCTGACCTTTTTGATTCTAACAGCTCGCAATGAGACAGGCGGTGTCTGTTGCACGACCTAACCTCATCTCTTTAGGTACCTGCTTCGGCAAGTACAGCAAGACGGGCAAGTTCCGACTTCACATCACCGCCCTCGACCATCTAGCCCAATATGCCAAGTACAAGGTGTGGATCAAGCCGAACGGAGAGTTGCCGTTTCTCTACGGCAATCACATCGTCAAAGCCCACCTTGGACGGATTACCGACGATACCCCCGAACATGCCGGCGTTGCGGTGATGAGCATGTCAAACGTGCCGCTCGGATTCGGCGTAACCGCCAGGTCTACCATCGACACCCGTAAGCTAGATCCGACCAGCATCATCGTCTTCCACCAAGCAGATGTCGGCGAATATCTTCGAGATGAAGACACGCTCTTCTGATCGATCTGACGTCTGCCCCACATGCACTGTACTTGTACCGATCAATTCACATGTAAATTGGTGCTACTCCTACATCACTCTTGCGAGATCAGCCATCGTTTCTGGAACGAGGTCAAAAGGTCGAGGTATCGCATCCCTGTCTCCGTCTCGTGTTCAGCTCGCTGAGAAAGATACTCGCGCACCGTCGCCTTTGCCGATTCAGTGGCCTGAGTTACATCGCGGCCTAGACCCGCTTCAACGTCAATCGTCTGAATACCTGCCGCCAAAGCCATCGATCGACGCTGACCGGACGATGCTCCTTTTTGCTCTTGGACGCCGTGCAGCGATAACGTCAGCTGTGCGCTTGCCAGGGACAGAGTTTGCTCCAGGCCAGAGTGCAGCGCTTGCTTTTCATGCAGATCCGATGCGCTACTACGAAGGGAATCGCAGATGTACGAAGCAAGATCGAGCAATGTGCCAATCGTCGAAGACTGGGTGGGAGAGGTGCTGATCGTAGGAACGACCACAACGTTCTCAAGGCTCCATATGGCATTCGACTCCACAGTCGAGGAGCAGAAGATGCGAGCGCCGCATGTGATTGTCCAGAAGGTGCCGATTATGTTGGCACTGATTTGAAGCAAGTATCTCTTTGCCGCTGCTTCTGTCCGATTCGCCAAGTCCTTCTTGGCGCTCTTTCCACCCTCGTCTAGGCGCAATTGTATTGCCAGCTCGTGCGGATGCTGCAGGAGATGAACAGCCTCTTGAAGTCGGTACGTAGAGCTACGGACGTATCGCCTTGACAGATCTTCGATGAATGCCTTCGCAATAGCACCTTGCCTTGACGATGGGCCACTCTCGGTGGTTTGCGAATGATCAGGATACGCCGCTAGCAAATACTTGTACAGACCCGTGATCATCTCCAACTCTTGTAGAGGCTTAAGGGATGTTAATTCCGTCACGGGGGACTTGAAAGAGGAAGAGGATGGGGCAGTGCCGTGAGCGTGCTTGTTGGTCGAAAGCATGCCACCTGCTGGCATCATTGCATTCAGCAGTGCCTTGTCCAGCGCGCTTTGAAGCAGTGGCGCATACACTCGGCAAAAGCCAAGCATCTCAGCGACAACGAAAGAGTGCCGCTCAGAGGCATCCAGGACGATGGTGAGACTTTTGGCCACACGCAAAATGCTGAGCCAGTGCTTGTGCAGCTGCTTGTCGTGGAGCTGATTGGCGTCGTGGCCTCCTTCTTGCAGACGTTCCAGGTATTGCGTCAATGCATTGTTACTCAGAGCATCCATGGCACCTGCAAGGATGAAGGTCTCTGCCGTCGATGCTTGACCGGCAAGAGTTAGAAAGAACTCCAGCAGCACGTTCCAGAAGCTGGGCGCTGTACCGGTGGCGTCCGATTGTTCCAGCATCTGTTGCGTGCCTGGCAGCGTTGGGATGGGAGATCGTCTAAAAACTTCCAATGCGCATGGTAGCAGTTCTGACGTTAGCATCCTTGGCAGCCAGTTCTGCGCCGATAGACCAGAGTCTGCATGCAGAAGTAACGACAAGGAAGTTGCCACCAGATTCAGTTCGTAAGTGGCACCGTCACGGACCGCTTCATCCTCGCGTGAGAATGATCGCGGAAAGTTGAGTAGAAGCAGGCAGCGATCCAATGCGATCCGCATGCATGTCACCGTATACGAAAAGATGGTGTCCGCATATCTTGTCAAGCTTCTCAGCAATTCCCCTTCGTTTCCCTCATCGTTTCGTAAAGCTGTCCGACAAGCCCTGTAGAAGTGCGAGCACGTCATTAAGATCCTGCTGGCGTCACGATGAAGTGGGTTGAAAGCATCTAGAGGAGCTTGGCGCATGGAGTCTTCGATTGAGTGCAAAGGATGACTGACCAAGCGAACGGCTTGATGCATAATCTCTAGGGCCAAGACCTTTTCCTTGTCGCTTAACCGCCACTTCTGATTTTCCGAACGCGTAAAGCTTGGCTCGCGGCCATCTCCAGCAATGTGGCGAGGAAAGAGGTGCGCAGAGCATGGATGTCTTTCACGATGCTTGTTGCAAATTCTTCATC
Source organism: Dendrobium chrysotoxum (assembly GCA_019925795.1). Lineage (NCBI taxonomy): Eukaryota > Viridiplantae > Streptophyta > Magnoliopsida > Asparagales > Orchidaceae > Dendrobium > Dendrobium chrysotoxum. The sequence goes on along the minus strand of JAGFBR010000313.1, from coordinate 4,771 downwards.
AGCGGTGGCCACGGCGCACGCGACCCAAGCTGATCCAGCAGATGTCTGAACAGCTTGACGTAAAGCTTCGTCTTCGGCAAGGTGATCGAAAAGAGGACCAATTGCGGCGCTCATCAAGCCTGTCCATGCGCGTAGGCACATGCTTTGCGCATCGATCATACTCCATTCAAGATTGATACCGGCAAGCAGTAGTGAGGCCTGCAAGATTGCATCTTCGTCCACATCAGTCCCCTCCGCATCGAGCATGTTGACGTTTCTGGCCAGGCCCTGGAGTTTGAAACGAAGGTTTTTGATGTCGTAGACGTACGAGCAGCCGTATTGCTTTTCAGTATCGAACTGATCAATTCTCGTTGGCAGACGAATGTCGTCCAGACGTAGCTCAGGGAACGTCTCCTCCATACGTGCGAGCACATCAAGGTGTCGCAGAGGATCGCATTGCACACGGACTGCTGAGTTGCTGATGTCTTTGAGATCGGCCGCGTCCTTGAACCATGCGATAATACCTTGCAGACTGATAGCCTCGATCGGCTTATTCTGCGATGTGTTCAGTACGCCGGCAAGTCGCACGTCCTCTGCTAGCAGCAACAGAGCTCCTGTTGCACATGTTCGTTGCAAGCAGGCCGCCATGACCATCTCATCCGCTTCGGTAGCACAGACGCCGCTGGGCAATACTCGTAAATTTACCGGCATAGTGGAACACCCACCTGCCCTCGTGCCATGAGCAGCAATGTCGAAGACAGATTTGCCAGAAAGACTTGTTGCTTCGAATTGGATCAAACTCCTTGCGGTGTTCGCCTGCATATTTCCATGATGAGGCCAGGAATTTCAGTGCTGCTTCCAGGATAGCAAGCGAAGAAGGGTCTGCCATTTTTGATTCGACATTCTCTGGTTTGCTGACAAGCTCGCACATTGCTTCCAGAGCAGTGACCCGATGACCTTGTCTGCATCAGCGTCCTGTTGTGTGAAAGCGATATGTCTGCCGGTTAGTAAGAGGGTCGCCAACGCCGGCTGTCCATCAACGAAAGCGGTAAGGAGGTTGATGAGCTGCGTTCGCAGTTCGCTACCTTCGTCTTCGTTCTGACTATTTGCGATCAGCGCAGCAAGCGATTCCTCTACGTCTGAGATCGATCCAAGGTGGCTGATGATGGCCGGCTGCACCGAGCCTTGATGCGAAGCGCTTAGTGAGCTGCATACGTCCGTGAAGAGTCGTGAGGCTTCTAATTTGGCCTCCGAAGTCAATACATTTGAGAGAATGCAGCTCAGCGTCGCATTAGCTAGACCTGCTGAAGTATTCGAGCCAATGACGACACCACTTTCGATGAATGCAGATTCCACTATGCTGATGGCTGCATTTTCCTTGCGGCGACTTGCTCGCACGACCAGTCTTGCAAGGGTGAATGCCTTTTCCAACAAATCCTTAGCCTGTTCTATCTCCAGCTGTCGTCCAGCCCTTTGTAGGCGATGAAGGAGTTGTTCCCAGAAGCCAAAATGCGGAGCAGAGGCAATCCGAACGAGTTGCTGGCCGGCCGATAGAGGAAAAGTTCTTGCACTACGGTGATCAAAGGGTGTGCTTGGGCGGCCATTGTCCGATCCCTCAGGATGTCGGAGAAGATTGCGATGCATTTGAGTCCAATATCAATCTTCTGTCGAATCTGAACGAACTTCCAATCCTGATATGTCAACCAGACCTCTTCAGCGACGAACCGTATGACACGCAAGAGAACATCCATCTTCAGCTCCTCGTCTGTCGGTGAAAGCGACAGTGATGTTTGTTGAAAGTCCATAAGTAGAGCATGATGGAAGTTAAGCATCGCCAGAACACCTGCGTATCGTCCGATCGACACCTCATGTACAAGAAGCGACCGTTGATTCGATGCTCTGGAGAGCGAGGGCAATACGCTGATCGGGGAAGATCCATATGTGCCGGTCAGAATCCCTGACGATCGCATGGACGTCCAGATTGCAACGGCGCCAGGCTGCGATGACCAAAGGGTGAGGAAACGGTACGCACTCGTGATAACTTTGGAAGCAATATCCGGCGTACCCAATGCCTGATTCAGTAGGGTCAATGTGATTATCCCGAGATCCAAATCGCCATTCTTTTGACTGGTGGGCTGCACGGCTTGCTTGATAGATGCAGGCTCATGGCCGTTGAGATGAGCGACCAGAACAGCGGCTAGACTAGAATCTGTTGCTAGGACGGAGGAGAAAAGGTCTAGAATCTCTGCTGCGATGTCACCATCAAAAGAACTGCTATCGCCGGGTGAGAGTGTCGCAAAGGAAGCTGGGCCCACCTCATTCGCAAAAACAGCGGCATCATTCTCGTTGTAGTCTTTGCGGAGAGCGAGTCCGTCGAAGGCATCTTTACGATCCAGCAAGCCAGCGAAGCAAGCCAAGACATCGCGCATCAGCCGCCACGCACTGTATGAACTCCGACTCTCCTCGGCGTCGTCTTCAATGCCATTGCTCTGCTGTCCCAAATGCCAAATCATCACCATTGGTTTTTGCCCTTCAGCCGATACGATGTCACCGAGCGTACCCTTTGGGATCATCAGATGCCTTCCAAAAACAGGAATCGCGCGTGTGGCCTTGTATGCATGGGTCGAGTCTCCGGTGTGTGGTTCAACGGTGCAGAGATGGCAGGAGCTAAGGGCATGATCATCGCGATGGTGTCAAGTGAGGCAAGATAGTCCAGAACAGATCGAGACGCCTGCCAAGCCTCATTACTGGCATTCAAGCTACCGGCCCACTACCGGAGAGGGCTTGGGACAGTCGTGTCAGATGTCGAAAATTGACTGGGAAACGACGAGTTGCTGTAATCAACGCTGAGCGGCGTCGCTCGTGCTCGAAGTCGACCTGCCAGAATTGAGCGCATAGGGATGCGGCGCTGTCGGATCCTGCATCGGCCACTTTGACGAGGCCAGCTTCTTCATGGCGAACGTATGCTGCCAAAGGTCTACTAGACCGTCAAAGTCCTGGAGATATTCTGGTCTGACCATTTCTGTGATACTAATGAGCAAGCCTTTCAGGACTGCTCTGAGTGCTAGGGAGTAGGAGAGCGGGAACGCGACTGCCATCGCCGATGCAGCTGTCCAAGAGACCAATGCGGATTTTGCGACACTACTTAGGGTTGTAAAAAGATCGAGCTCCGGCATGAAAGCTGCAGACACAAAGTCAGTCCATAGTCTCTCGGCCCCTCCATATCCGTCGAGTACATCCTGCAGAGATTGAAGATGTGCAGGTAAGCTCTCCCCATGACGGGCTTCGTTCCAATCCGACACGGCTGAATCGAAGCGGCAAAGGAACAAGGCCCAGATCAGAAGTAGCGGACCTCGCAGTGTATCGCGGGCGCTGGAAGTCTTGAGGAAGGTGATGGCCTTGCCGACAACCTCTGGTGATTCGATCAATTGCTGTGGAGATTGATCATCTCGCTTTGTACTAGAGCGCGATGCATAGATGTTGGTACCGTCAATGATCTTTTCGACGTCTAGAGATTCAATGCAAAGAAGCAAGACAGACTTGGCAATGCAATCCAGCAGTATTGTTGCATCGTTATCGAAAAAGCCCGAGTTGACTTGGTTTGTTGCGAAATTCGTTGCGTAGGCTAATTGGTGTATCGCATCGACGAAGCTTGCCGTCGATTCTTGTCGGCTATAGTATGTCATAAAGACGACCTCAAGCAGGGCTAGCTGCATATGTAGGTTATACCGTGCCCAGTACGTGCTGTATCGAGGTACCTCGCGAAGACGCTCTCGTAGAGGCTCTTGACAAAGTGCTCTCACTCTTTGTAGACACTTTAGTGCATGATCCGGACCTATGATTCTGCGTAAAGACGATTCCGCTACTTCATTGAGTAGATGATGACGATCATCACCAATACGGAGGAGCGCACTGACGCACTTGAGTGCGTAGAGTCTTTCATCGAAGTAAAAGATGGAGAGTGCGTCCAACAGATCGTTTGTAACGGAGTCATTGCGGGATGCTCTAGCCGGTGCCTTTCCTCTGCGCTTTGTTGACCTTGCCAGCCCCGAAGATTGAGAGCTATCGGCTGCGGCAATCCGATCCAATGTGGCTTCATCGCTATCTAGATACAGGCGAAGGCTGAGCGCGACTTCAATCTCGTCAATGTCGTGAAGCGCAGCGCATTCTTTAGCAATCGCTAGCAAACTTTTGTCCAAGCGGACAGCTTTACCCGACGCATTGACAGCACTGTCGCTGTCAAGCTTGCTTGCAGAGGAGCTCGAGCTCTGCTTCGGTGGTTGGTACGCTTGACTTAAGCTTGGAATAGCTCGCTCGATGCTGGCCTGAAGGGTCTTCAAGGGAATGTCGTTATTAGGCGACTCCAGAGCAAAGTAGAGCTGTCGGAGGGTGTGCGAGGGCCCTTCCGTATTTCCCGACGAGGAGGAAGGCCCCGCATCCACGATCGATATGGCCATGTCTTCGTCTACCACACAGAGGTGGTGATTGAACGTGATGGACCAGAACAACACGCGAAGAAAAGCAAGAAGCTCGCACGCGCTCTTTAGTCTACTCTCATGTAGACCACATAGAACAAAAAGAGGAACTCTGCAACCAACCAGATTAAGCTTGTAACTCTGTCAACGACCTTGCAAGCCCTGGACGATGTCGAGAGGAGTTGGTTGCCATCATGGCATATCTCGATAAACAAAGCGAGCGCCAGCTTGACTGGGACACTCTGGCCAGTAAGCGGCCGCTGCCGATCCAATTCTCGCTCTACGCATCGCAGAGAGTGAGCAAGGCGCTCTGTCCG
>JAGFBR010000312.1:0-18210 GCA_019925795.1 Dendrobium chrysotoxum | reverse complement strand
GGATTCCCAAAGATGCTACACACGCCCATAGGGAACACGACATCATCATGAAGACAAACGGTCTCGTCGCATGACTTGATCAATACAGTGATGCCACTGTTCCGCCGAGGTTGCTGATTTACTCAGTCTTACTGTTTTACAAAATTAGAAATACAGAATCGATGCATCCCGGAAAGAGCGTGTATGGCTTGCCGTTGACTCAGATTCGGCACTTCCGAAGCGTACCAAGTCGTATGGCTGCAATGGCCATGAGCGCGACCAGGACAAGCAATTGTCATGTGGCTTGGCATAATGCTTGCCCAGAGCTGTTCAAGACGAAAAGACGGGCGCTCACGTGCACTTGTCTACATAGGCTTGGCCACTTTGCGCTTTTCGATCGTCCCTGTTACCGGGTCTTGCATCTCCTGCCAATTGAGTGGGATCAGGGGAGACTGTGTAGAGTCTTGCACATCTAGCGAGCCTGCTATTGGTGCAGGAAGCGCATATACAACGCCAAGATGATTTGCTGTCGTGGCTAAGAAGTACGAACGTGCATCGCCGAGGGAGATCACCGTAGCGCGAACTATATCGCCAGGTCTGAAGCACTCAGACAGTTTGACGCTGTCCTTGTCTGTCATACGCACGTCTTGAGAGCGAATGACGCCGGTGAAATCTGCTCCTGTAGGATCTTCTCCGGCGGCGTTGTTGGTGAAGCGACATGCACTCCAGTCGCCCGGTGTGCATGGGATACCGTCAACGACAAGGATCGATACGTTTGCCTGTCGAGCATTAACCCTGGTCACACGTCCAAGGATCGTTGCGCCTGGAGAGGGAACGACAAATCGGGCTGTGCGGCTCTTGTTGCTATTACGTTCATGGCCCGAATGTGAGGAGGGTCCGGCTAGAGAGGATAGAATGTGTTGGTCACGTACGTACTGGCCGGTAATAGGATTTCTAGAGCTGTTCGAAGGCAATGGCTGTCCAGGAAGGACGATCTGCATAGCACTTGCCAATGCATTCGTCATCTTCGGATTGCGAAAAATGATGGTGGAGAAGATTGGAAGTGAAAGAAGACATACGCGCTAAAGAACAACACGGTCTGAGCGTTGAGCCGAGTGCTAGATTGGCGTCTTATTACACATTCTTCCGCATACGACGCTCGCAAAGACAGCGGAAAGCATCTACGTTTTCAACCCCTTTCCAGCTGTCCACTTTCGACTTCATCCACGGCGTTCGCGTGTGACAAGCATGTCGTCAAGCATGAACACATCGCTTAACCGACTGAACGCTGTGACGGCTGTGGCCACCTCTACGATCCTCTGCCTAGCAGCATTCATCGCATTGATGACCTACCCCACCCATAAACCAAGCGGTAACGTGTTGATCAAGGGCATTGAAGTGTGAGTAGGGTAGCCGAACATTGCAAGCATAGAGACCAGTGCTGATACTCCAACGCCAATGCAGCGTCAAGGGTCGCCTCGAATGGCACATGGATGATCGTATCCAGGACTTCGCGAAGGTTACATTCGACATGGACGCAGACTTTACACCTTTGTTCAATTGGAACACCAAGCAGATCTTCTTGAGCCTCGTCGCCGAGTACGGCTCTTCGCATCATGTGAGTTGGCACATGCTCATACTTCCTACGAACGCATCTCTCTAACATAGATACTCTTCCAGGACGTGAACCAGGTCGTCGTTTGGGATCGCATCGTGCGGTCCAAGGGTGACGCACACATCAAGCTGGAAAATGCGGTCAACAGATATCCTTTCCGAGAGATTTCTCGCAACTTTGCGTGAGTAAGCCAGCAGCTTCTGCGTCTCCCTTCACCCAAGCTGATCAGCCCACCCCCACGCGCGCAGCAACATCAACGAGTCTGATTTCACTCTCAGATGGAATGCCATGCCCCACGTTGGCATCCTGGCGTACGGCGAAGAGAGTCGCACAGGTGCTGTCAAGATACCTGCACGTCTGGCTCGTGAGGGAATCGCTCGCATGTACTTCTAATTGGGCTCCCTGTGTGAGACGAAGAACGATGATAGTATGATACACGAATGGTTGGTATAGTACAATGGTGTATGGCAGCGGAGTTCACTTTTGCCTCTTCTTGCGTTCTTGTGCAGCTACGGACGCCGCCAGACGCGCTCTGCCGGCACGATGGTCGTCGCACAGGGCTCTGAGCAGACTGTCAATGTCAGAGCGAAGTCGTGAAACCTCTTCGAGCGCCTCGATGAAGTCTTTGTTGGCCTCGACCATCTCCTCGTCGATCTCTTTAAGCTCTTTCATCACGACACTCTCGTCCCGCTCGCATGGGATAGACTGTATAAGCTTCTCCATCTCCTTCGCCTTACCTACCAGATCGTCGGTCAATTCTTCGATCTCCTCTGCCATCGCTTCCGGGCTGAGCAACTGTCGGCTTGCGCTTGCTGAAGCATTGGTGAGCGCTTGAAACAAAGGGATATCGTCGTTCAGCTGTACGTGTGCCGATCTGGTGGCGATAAAGTGCAGCGAGGACGACATGATCTGGAGCATGAGTGCCAGGTCGGACTCTAGCTGAGAGATGAGGTCGAGCGACGCCGACTTGCTCGTCGACGAGGACGCTTCTACATCGTCTGGTTTCGAATTGGTCGCTTGGAAGCCTCCTTCCCGAACTCCTTCCGCTTTAATGGGATCCACGTCCATCTGACCTCCAACAGCCATGGTCTTGACGAGGTTCAGTGGAAGGAGTATACTCCCAATGGCACGCCTGCTAGGTCTGTGCGTGCATCCACCTTCACAAACGAACACGTGTGTCGCCAAGGCACAATGTTTAAAATTCACCAAAGTTTGACTTTCAAAATTCTTTTCCTGGCCGTGGGACAGTAAGGTCATAAACGCGCAGGAATCGGACGCGATTTTTCTTGACGTGGAGATGATCGTTGCGATCCTAGACCTCTACGGTGACAACAAAGCCTCGATGATCGAGCAAAGGGCGTTTTAGATTGAAATTTGGCACAAGGAGAGGTAGCAGGCACGTAAGCGAGCATCCATCAGACGTCCGACGGAATGACTGCCGAGGACTTGATAGGTATGTTGACACATTTTTGATAAGCGTGCTAGGCGAGCTAATCCAATTTACCGTTCCAGATCATGGAGTCTCAGCCTCCTTTGCGTGGGACGACAATACACACGGCAGCTACAAATGCTAGCCGACACTGATGAGATGACGGAGGACATGTCGTGGCCAGACCTGAAGGATGCGATCAAATACATGCTCGAAGAGTCGTTCAGGCAGTGGCCTTCCTCGTCCACGTCGATACTGCATCCGGCCGCCACGTTGATACCGCTACAGAGTACCAGCATGGACGAATCCACCTTGTCCTCGGGGGTCAACCGTACCTTTGGCGCATCTTCTAACGGACATGCCTCACACGCTGATGCGGAGGAGAACGGGGAGGCTGACGCAGACGACAATACCGGCGATGCAGACCAGATCGCCACATCGACTTCACGGGCAGACGGAGAGGGTGGAGAATTACGGGCGAAAATGACGTATTCGTAAGAGAGTTGGACATGCAGGCCTTTTTTCCAAGCAAGAGCCAGCCTCCTGCTCAGTGGAAAGGAAGTTGGGGGAAGAGGATCGACACTGTAGAGGAGCTGAACGCAGAGCGACGATGCATCTTCGTTATGCTGGACGATTTCGTCAATCAGCCTCCCTTTACGATTCAGCGTCTCTCTGAGGCTCATCCTTCGGCCCACCGAGCATCATCACACCCTGCCTAAATATGTTTCCGCGCTCAAGAGATTGCTTTCTGTCACTGCCACACGAGACGCCTTCCCGGCTCATCCTGGCGACGAAGAGGAGAATATCCAAACACTGTCAGAGGACGAAGAGGAGATGACGATTGACGCACAGACGAACGGGTCTGCGGCGACGATGGCAGGGCGAACACCATCGGTCCGAAGTCGGGCATCGTCCGTTCCCGGAAGTCCTATCAGCGCACCGCTGTTCAGCCCTATACCGTTCCTCATGCGCTCTGGCGATGAAGGCATGCCAGGTGGTGGAAGTTTTGGAAGCGTGGAAAACGGGATGCGACAGATGGCAAGCGAGGTTTCTGCAAACGAACCTTCAAATGACACAGATATTCCTCGTATGGAGCTGGGTGGCGCAGACCGCACAGCAGAGCTCACCAGCGATGAAATTGACAAGAGGGCGGCGCACGATAGCTCGGGCGACGAAAGCAGGGGAATTTTGGACGAGGACGCAAGCAGATCAAGGCCATGAGGTGCGGAGAGGGGTAACGGCAGACGGAATAGACGGAGAGATAGAAATCGAACGGGTACCTCAGCCGGTGGCAGGTGTTGTCAGCCAGCCGTCTTCTGCGAGTATTGCGTCCAATGAGCCCTTGGGTGTGCCCTCTGGACCGGTGGACGAGGTCGATCAGATCGGCGATCGACATGGTCAATTACAACCAGTAGAACCCGGAAGCGTGGCGGGCGGCGCAAGGGCATTCTCGTCCACGACGTCCAACGTGGCTAGCGCCGATACCGCAGTCGCCGCACACAGAGATGAACAAGTGACCAGTTCTAGGAAGCAAGGCGCACAAACATCTTCCGATACTCCAGAACGAACGTTAAAGAGAATTCGAAGCGAACGAAATTTGGTCAAGTCGGACGATCACGCTCAGGCAGGCTCTGACCAAGCATGACGACAGACGTGATTGGTGTAAAATCTCATTCTCCTCGATTGTATGATACCCTATGATTAGAACCCAATGCTGCACTCTCTGACCACCGCGTTGACACGATCTGGTAGACCATTGCTCCGACTACCAGTACAAATTAGCAATTCCCTTTCGAACGCAAAGATGCAACTCAAAGCTTTGCGTTGCCCATAACCCGCTCTAGATTGTCTACATTACCCTCCCTCGGTCTGACAAGACCTTCTTGCGAGGCCATGGCGAGCAACGTACCGTCCTGTGCGTAGAATCGACCGATGACCAGGCCACGGCCGTTGGAGGCCACTTGGGTTTGCATAAAGAAGAGGATGGGTTTGTGAAAGTCGAACGGTTCGTAGAAGTGCATGGAATGGTCCAGGCTGGCCATCATTTTGATCTTGCGCGAGACGCCGAGCGCTTTGGGCACCGTACCCAAGAAGTTCATATCGCTTGCGTACGCCAGCGCGGCTTTCTGTGCGCCGTCGCCCTGTCTGACGGGCGATTTGACGCGCATCCAAAAGGCCTGTTCGTGGCCCACGTTGGGGATGCCGAACTCGTCGTACATGTTGGGCAACGCATCGCGAATCTCTACCGCGCTCTCTTGACGGTCTTTGACCCAGGCTCGCAGGCCTTGCTTGACCTTGTCAGGTAGGACGGCGTCCAGCTCGCTCAAGACGCGCGTGTACCGTGCTTCGGTCAAAGGAGCCTCTTCGTAGGCGATCAAGCCCTTGACGTCTGCTCCGACGGCCCTTCTTCGACTGAAGCGCGAGTTGAACGAGATCACGCTTCCACCACCACCGGGCTGTACGCTCGGTGCATCGGACGTGCCGGCCCCATGCTCTTCGGCGATGGCGTGGGGCAGACCGATGGCGAAGCGTGGTCTGTTAGGTTCTGGCTTGGCATACGACTGCAATGGCGAACGATCGGTTCAGTTCGTGTTCAGGAAACACACTCCGGCTTGGACGCTTTCATACGTACAGAGAAGAGAACAAAAATACATCTTCCTTTCTGCTTTGCCTCCACCAGCCGGGTCATGTACGAGCCACCATCACGAAGCCTGGTGACGTGGTAGTAGATCGGCCTGGTCTCGTCGCCGGCAAGCAGGAAGTAAGAATGCATCGAATGTAGCTTGTACGCCTCATCCACCGACGCATTTGACACGGTCAACGCTTGGCCGATGACCTGACCTCCGAACACACCACGAGCACTGAACGGTCTCCAAAGCTCCTGTTGCGTGCATGGGATGTGTCAGCATCACTCCGAATCTCCTCAATCACACACCTCACACCTACGTTTGCACTTCGAAACAGATCTGCGTCCAGGTGCTCACACTCCAACGCCTTGGCAATGTCCGGCCCGATATTCGCACCTTGCTCGTAGACCGGCGGTGTCATGGTCTCATCATCGGGAAGGGCCCGGCCAGTTTTGATCGCCATCTTCCACTATTGACGGGCAGACAGCTGAGAAAGTGACGGTGGACGTGGTAAGTAACACATTATCACGCTCTATCAGTGGCCGGATACCGTACCGTACATACACAATCACTGCCTAGACTGATGCCGGACCCGGAAGCGTTTATACCTGGTCTGGGGCACGCGTCTTTATTGCACATTTTGGTCTGTCACCGGCTATCGCATTCATAGTACGCCGACATTATTATATTGCAATTGGCGTTGGGTATACATCACATAGACTCTGGTCGATCATGGCGCTCGAACGGTTGCATCGGGATCTCGTGCATCCTTCTCGCCGAGAGAGTCTCCTCGTCGTTTGTCTACTTCTTGCAGAAACTGGTTCCCCTCGTTCATGCGATCCGCCTCCTCATTCATGCGATCTAGCCATCGTTGCAGGAGGCTGGCGTTGTCTCGCTTGAGATGGTCATTGCGTAGCTCGACCTGATTCAATTCCAGGGAGAGTGCAGACAGCTCATCTTGTAAAAGCTGTCAAAGGTCGTAGAACGGCTTATCAGTTTACGAACATTGTCCCCTGCACTTAAAGTACTAACCTGAATCATCTTGTCTTTCTCGATCATTGCTCCTCTAAGATCCTCTTCCTTTCTCCGAAGCCGCACGAGCTCGTCAACAGTACGTCTAGAGAATCTCCTGCCTCACGTTCCTTCTCGTCGCGATCGCGCAATTGCTCGTTCAAGAGCAGCAGACGTTGTGCATTCTGTGATTGTGTCTTGTAAAGCGTCGCCAACTCGTCGCGCATGCCCTGCAGCTGAGATTCCAGCGACACGATATAAGCTTGTTTCACCGCATCACTGTGTATGGTATGGATGCATTAGCACACCATCTTGGCCATCAAGAGTAAGCAAATCTGATATACGTACTCTGAATTGTCCGCGCTTTGATGGCGGGAGCTGCTGACGCGCCTGTGGCCGTAGCCGCACTCGTGGATGCAGACTTCACTGCTCCTGCTGCAGTTAGCAGCGAGGTGTTTCGGTCGTACTGCTGCTTGGCATATCGCGACAGTCTTTGATCTGGGAGTCGGGAGAACAACCGTCAGGTCGAGCTGTATAAACATATGACACCAGCTCCACCTACAGTTCTCGATAATCTGGTCAAAGGCGCGCTCCCTGACATCTCTCTCTTCCAGACGTTGTCTGACGAGGTGTTGCCATGCGGTAGAGCTGCTGGATGAGGCAAATGCACTCGTCGCCATGTTCACGACATAGGTGGCCGTTATCGGGTTGCGGTGGCCTTGGTACAACACTTGCACAGTACTGTACAGCACATATGTGCACGGACCTATACACATCACGTGTCGAATGAAATTTCATTTTCTTTCCAGCTCCTATACCCTCACGACACACGAACGAGGCGCGACTTCGCGGTGATCACCGATACGCCTGACCGATCATGGTTCGGTTGTTGACGCACAATCTACTAGCGTGTCACGCCCGACAGTGTACGCAGACCTCCAACAACTTTCCGCTCCAATTCAAGGACGTCAAGCTGGAAATAGCCGAGACAGAGTACAACGAAGAGTTCCTCCGAGGATTCTTGCCAAAAGTGGAATGGAACGCTCTCGTCACCACGGCTGAGAAGCTGGGCGACACTTCCCTCCCGAAAGCGAGCCCGGACATCAACGATCCAATGCTGGACCAAAACCTGCTACGAGCTCTCCACCACGTCTTACTCGAGGTAAGTATATGGCTACGAAAACGCATACGACCACACCTACTGACTCGCGATATTCTGTTGCAGATCCATGTTGTCGAAGGGCAGATGTTGTGTCCAAATTGCTCGCACGTCTACCCCATTCGCAATGGAATTCCGAATATGGTGAGTATCTTTGAAACACTTGACACCATAATTGGATTAAAAGAGCTTAACCCTAACCCTAACCCTATCTCTCCTTATAGCTATTGGCAGAGCACGAGATCGCCAGATGAGCTTTCATCAGTCACGCTTTCCATTTGTAGTAGTACCTCTTGGCATGTCATTTTCTGTCTACAGCAGTGGATCTTTGATGCCCCCTGCTAAATTCTCCGACGTGTCGAGATCGCCTGTTGCCGTCATCGTCAACAGAAGAAAAGGCGTCATCTTAGGTGATGCTTTGCTAAGTGCTACGCTATCTACCTTCACACGATGCCACTCTCGTCGGTGTCCCATAGGCCAAGTCGTTCGCACCAAAGCCACACCGAGGTCGGCAGCGTTGTGGAGGACTGTATAGGTCTATCGGCCAAGAGACGGATCTCGCCGCCAGCATATTGACAGGGGCGACGAGAAGAAATTAATCAGTGACGCAATCCATAGCTGACCCTGTTCTTCGGGCACTTCGTCTCATCCAACCTTGTCCCCGCGTTCGACAGACGGTCTCCACCTTCGAGGTGTACGGACGGCAAGCGAATACTTGATACAAACATCGAGATTGTGAAAGTGCTTCGATACACTCACACAGTGTTCTTGCGCCTGATCGACGTCACGGTGCAAGAGTCTGTTTTTCGGTACTACGCACTGCTCCACAAGAAGCACGTTCAGGCATCTTGTCTGTATACACGCGAATCACTGTCGATCGACGTTTCGATTGTCGTGTGAATGCGCACTTTTTACCTTTTTGGATTGGCTAAGCTACACCTTTCAGAAATAATTCAAATCTTAGCGGCGACCTGACAGATGGATTTCTCCGGCTCTGCGCCAGTCTCTGTGGCCAAGTCCCCGCAAGAAATCGAGACCAGGCTGACGCAGTACTATTTCGCTTACCAAGGGCGGAAATACCGTGGTGACCCGGTCATATGTGGGTAGCCATGCGCTGGAAGTAGTCTGAAACTTTATATGACTTATCATCACAGTATTACATACCTCTCATCTTTCCTTCTTCACCTCCAAGACCAATCCTCTCAACGCGGTTTACAGGTCACATACAACACAACATACCAACAGCAAACATGGCTCCCAACGGTGATATGCCGGACGCCGCATACAAGTCGCCAGACGCGCGACCCGCTCTCGGTCAACGACTGATGTCGGACTCCCATATCCCTACGTTGGCTCCTGACAACGCATGTGACGAGCCCGCTCCTTCCGCCCCCGGTGGCGCAGGCAAGGACGCGATCGCAAAGGATGCTACAACTGGAAAGAACTTTGACAAGGTTTACGGCGTCCGTCCGAAGACGACGTGGCAATTGAAGCCTCACCGTGAATGGACACTGTGGGAGTTTGTCGCCTCTTTGGACATCTGCCCTGAATCTGCCTACCAACGTCGTGACGCCAAGGCGCCTATGCGTGGACCCCCTCCCGTGCGACCAATGTGGCAAGAAAACGTGTTCATCCTTACTGCCGCATCTGTGCCCCTTCTCGCGCACACGGCTTGGAACCACTACTTCCCCGGTGCCAAGCTGCACCCCGTACCCGGTTGGGTTCTGTACCACTTGGCTTTCATCGGATTCGCCTACGTCATGATCGGACGTCTGCACAAGTACATGGCACAATACGGAACGTTCGACGAACAGAACCGTGGCCGTGACATGGTTGACGACAGTCACGTCAACAAGCTTGGCCGATCGATCTTCATCTACACCGTCTTCCGTACACTTGGACCTTTCCTCTTGGCTTGGCGTGGTGACATGACCAGTCCCCTCGAAGGACTGCACTGGACCACTCCGTTGAAGATGGCCTGGTGGGAGATCGCGCTTGACTACTGGTTCTACCTGTACCACCGCAGCTCCCACGAGTTTGACTCGCTCTGGTTCATCCACCGTCAACATCACGCCACCAAGCATCCCACTCCTATTCTCTCCATCTTGGCCGACGACTACCAAGAGGTGCTCGAAATCTTCTTGATCCCCTTCTTGGCAACCGCCATCACCCCGCGTATGTCGTTCGCTGAGCTTTGGTTGATCATCAACTACACGCTTTACGTTGAGGCTCTTGGACATTCCGGTATCCGCGCTGTTTGGCCCCACCCCATCTTGGGACTGGTCCTCCGTCCTTTCGGCATGGACCTGGCCGTCGAAGACCACGACCTGCATCACCGATTCGGCAAGAGCGGAAAGAATTACGGCAAGCAAACCCGTGTATTCGACCGTCTGTTCGGCACCATCGGCGAACGCATCGAGACTCCTTACACCGGATACCTGGGCAACTGATTGCCTTCCGAAGACACGCATCGCTGCATCCGTCTCTCTATAATCATCGAAGCAAGCGTGTTCTCGATCTACACCTGCTTCGTTACTAGCTAAATTTGCTCTGCTGTATGATCATTACTTCCACGTAGTGCAAACGAAAAACAATATTCATCTCATCTGCGCATTTACAAGTCGACTCTTCGTCACACAATCCTATTCTACATTGACGTATGACTACAGTACGACTGCTAAGTCACGGATCGTCTTATCCGCACAAGCGCAAGGTCATGTGCAGTCGGCCATACCGTACCATCCCTTGCGTACGATGCTGATGTAAGTGCGCATGTGCACGTTGGGCTGACCGTTGGCGAAAACCTGTTCGGCTTGCTGTAACTTGGCGCTGACCAATTCGTCAAGACGCATCATGACTTGACAGGTGTAACGGAACGTGTGGGTCTTCTGTTCCATGTAGTCCACTACGGCACGCTTACGCTGAGCGTCTTGAGGCCGTGAACGTACGATGGCGACGAAGTCGGCGTACGAACCGATGGCTGTTGGAACGTCAGCGCTGTTGAAAGAGGAACTAAAATCGGCCAGCAACCTTGCGTGACGTTTGATCTCCATGCTCCGTTCCCGGCACCTCGTCATCGTCAATCATCACGCCTTCGTCACGACGATCGGGGTCGTTGCTGGTCATCGGCACTGACGAACTTGAAGGATATTCGTTCTCTTGAGACAGACGCTTACCCTCTACGAGTGCGTGGATGAGCGGGAACGAGAATTTCCCTTCGGACAGATCTTCGCAGTAGCCTTTGTTTTCGGTGTAGTCGCCGGATCGAAGATTGAGGTAGTCGTCACGAATTTGGAACAGTAGTCCAAGGGTGTTGACCAAGGGAATCAGGGCGCCTCCGTCCTCGTACCTGGCCAACGTGGTGCTCTGTCCCAGCATCAAATTGACCACGATGCGAAACAGACCTGCCGTTTTGTTATTGGCCATGGTCACATACTCTTCTTCCGTCGGACAGAGGAAGTTGTCGCGCCAATACAGCTCCATCCCTTGGCCGCGGTGCAGATTCATCATTTCTGCCAACATCATGGCGCTCACCTGCTCGTCTGACTGGAGAGGCGTATGACCAGCGACGCTAAGACTGGCCATGGAGCGGATCTTGTCCAGAGCAACAAAGTAGACGTAATTTGCACTGTTCAGCGTCATCGGCGTACCGTACACCATGTGTGCCGACGGCTTGCCTCTCCGCAACTCGGAATGGTCTTCGATGTCGTCGATCATCAGGCTGCCGGTGTGCAGCATCAACACAGCCTCTTCAATCAGCCTGGTCTTGGCCTCCGGTACCTGCAGCCAAACATTGAAAGTACGGACCAGCTGAGAGCGGATGCCCTTGCCAGGGTTGGCGTTAAGATAGTCGTAGGGTGCCAGAACGTGAGATTCATCTTGCTCGCTCCATTGCGGCCATCGGTCAAGATCTTGTCAATGGACGAGCCCCAACGTGATGCCAGAGGAGGGTGGGCGAGAAGAGGACGATCGTTCTCTGGACGTTTGCTCGACATGACTGTGGAGGATGAGTGATGGGTAGACTGTCCAGATGTTATGCCAGCCGCATCATCATGGCCCCCTTATGTATGTCCGATTCGTCTCACAGTGGCGTGTCCGCTTCACACAGCTTCCAAATCAGCGGCGGCATTCGGCGGCAGCGGAGTCTGACAATTCCCTACGAGACGCCCGTCTACACCTGTACAACGTGGACGACGGCGAGGCGAGGGATGGTGGTGTCAAGCCGCATATACGCATCTGACACACAGAACAACAACGGGTCCGCATCAACCTCCGTCCTGTAGCCCAACGCACTTGACCCCTCAAATACAACGCACGCTTGATGCACTAGGCGTTTACGGCAACCTTGTCCCTAAAATCCTTTTTTCGTATAGATTATGTAACGAGACGCCGTCTTTTCCAAAAATCTGGCGTGAATAATTTCGACGATAACTTCAAACTTGGACCTTAATCTTCCATCCGTACGCCTAGGAGTGTTGTGTGATGGCAAAAGATAAAAGGAGGACTCGGACAAGCCACGATGACGTCTCCGAGAGCGTTGTCGATGCCATAGGAACGTCAAAGAAAGTTCCTTCTTCCAGTACGGGAACGCAGGGCAGACGGTCAGGCACGAAGGAGAAGGCCGGCGTCCGCAGGATGCTTGGCGACTTCTACGTGGTCAGTATTGGACAGCACACCAGCTACGTCAAACAGCATCAGGGCGAAGACGACAGGACAATGTTTATGGTCAATTTGCCTGTCGATGCGACCGAAGAGAATGTCAAGGCCTTATACGCAGAAACCGATGACGTGGTCATAGAGGAGGTTAGACTCTGGAAGGGGAAAGGCGTTGCAGGTCAGGAAGAAGACGATGACGAAGAAAACGGCGGAAAGGCGGTAGGAAAGCCTGCCCTGTTCCCCTTGCCATCGCTAGATCCACGAATGCACTCGCCTTTCCTGCCCACCTCGACCAGCGCCCACATCACGTTCTCCACAGATGCTGGACTACAGAAGGCTCTTCTGCTCTCTACCTTGGCGCCTTGGCAGAGCGCGTCAAGTCTGCCGTCCGGCTTGTCGTTCTTGCTACAACGTCATCAATGCCTACGTCCACCACTTGCGTCGGTACGAACGCATGCCGATAGCGTCATCGGCCAATTCGAATGGAGACTGAAGCATCCTCAGAAGAAGAGGTCGCGCATTGAAGCTGTCAGTCAAGGTCCCAACGGCGAGTTGCTAGACGCAGATGGCTTTACCATCGTCCAGTCGACTGGCAAGTACGGTCGAACAACGGAGGCGGCAGGGGGTGCCAGCGTGCGTGTAGCCCGATCACGCGCACAGAACACCGCGCTGGCAGGTCGCAGAAGAAGAGGCGGTGCAGATGACGGGGATGGCGAGCCAGAAGGCCGGGAAAAGAAGAAAAAGAAGATCGAATTGGAAGACTTCTACAGATTCCAACGAAGAGAGGCTAAGCGAGAAGAGCTGGCCGATCTGCGGGCCAAGTTCCAGGCCGACCAAGAGAAGATCAAGAAATTGAAGGCAAATCGTACGTTCAAGCCTTACTGATCTCGTGTCACTCAACATATTGTAATACTAAGCAACCTACACGGCAATGTCTAAGTTTCGCTTCACGGTATGTTCCAGAGTCTTCAGTCCGCCGTACGGCTCGAGAAGTTCTCTTGTGCGTTGCAGATCCACCTGTGTGTTGTCCTCCACCGCCGTGAAGGCCGTCTTCTCCACCGATTTACCGTCAGGCTTGACCTTCTTGCCGATGTCGATGATTCGGTCCCACGAAAACATCTCGCTAAACGCCAGTATACGCTCGTTCTGAACGTCTTCGCGCATCAGTCCGATGACGTGCAGGTAGGCCACATCGTCTACATCAACGGCGTACTGCGAGGGC
Source organism: Dendrobium chrysotoxum (assembly GCA_019925795.1). Lineage (NCBI taxonomy): Eukaryota > Viridiplantae > Streptophyta > Magnoliopsida > Asparagales > Orchidaceae > Dendrobium > Dendrobium chrysotoxum. The sequence continues at coordinate 4,512 of JAGFBR010000312.1, read as the reverse complement.
ACGCTGTACGGAAATTGGGTCTTGCCCTCGTTGATCACTGACGGGAACCAGTTGCCGGTACTCATGTAGGTACTGCCGGGCGCCTTGCCCCCTGCACACATATTGGGCAGAACGGCGTTGAGCACGAAGGAGGGCTTCTGCTCTTTGACGAATTGCCATGCACGTTGTTCGCTCTTCACTTTGCTGGCTGCGTATACGTCCCAGGCGTTTGGTTGTTCCTGCGCACGTCGAACGCTGGTCTCGTTCCAGGTGTCGGTGGTAAAGTGTTGAACGGAGGCATCCTTCTCGACGTTGGGCATGCCAAGAGAGCACGAGCTGCTTGTCAGAACAAAGCGCTTGATGCCCGGCTCCTTTGCCGCTGCTTCCAGCATCAATTCGTAACCACGGATCGTGGGCGGCACCACATCGTCCCACTTGTCGCTGAAACTGAGCACTGACGCGGCATGGATCACGCCCTGCACACCCTTGACCGCTTCGTCGTACGCACCATCGGCGGTGAAGTCAGCCACTTCGCACAGTTGTACGTTCACCTTGTCCTCGCCGTACTTGCCCTGCAGTCCTTCGACCAGGGCTTTGGCCTTGTCCAGGTCACGGTACGCCAGCCGAACGCGCAGACCCAATTCGATCGCCTTGTCCACGATGTGCGAACCCACCCAACCTGTTCCGCCGGTGATCAAGACAAGATCTCCTTTCTGTACAACCTTAGACGAGGACATTGTGGTCCTTTAAATTGCAGCAGTGGTTGTACTGGTAGACCGGTTGTGGAGAGCACTTTGCACACTATTTATGTGTACCACACATCCTTCCATCCGATTCTCCACAAATGGCGCCAAAATTTCCGATGGGCGAATGAAGCGTCCGCCGGGGGCCATTCGGCCGTAAGCAGATAAGGTACACACGTCCGTTCGAGTCTGCAAAGCGCACGGACAGGATAAGATGACAATCAAGATATATACTATTGCAAGTACGGCTAAACGGAGCATCATTCGTATCTCTCTACATCAAGCGAAGGTCTTGTCCATCGCAGCGCGAATATCTTTCGTCACTTGCTCTACGGGCTGTTGCGAGTTGACCTGAAGGATGAAGACCATCAGCGTCAGAATGACACGTATTCGTTGGCTAAAACTCACTTCGACAACACGATCCTGCTTGCGGTAGTAGTCAACAACGGGCATGCTGGTGTCGACGAAGGTGCCTGCGTTGAAGGAAGAACGATGGTCTTAGTATATGCTGTTTAAACATGTGCAATTGGGCATACTCACGGAAGCGCTTCTTGATGCTCTCGACGTTGTCGTCAGCTCGTCCGCTAGTTTTACCGCGTTCGAGCAAACGAGTTAGCATCTCCTCCTCGCTGCACTGCAAGAACAGAACGAAGCGTGACTTGCACACCGTCTCGTCGAAGATGACGGCTTGGTCCATCTTGCGTGGGAAGCCGTCGATCAAGAATCGGCCGTGTCCATCGGTCCACTTGTCTTTGTGCTGTGTAGGAACATCGTGTCCGGTGAGCGTCTTTCCTTGGGCCTGAAGTGCTTCACGCATGGCGTTCCTGAGAAGTGCGATGGTCACCTCCTGCGGAACGATCTTGCCCTCGCGTATATGTTCGGCGATCATCTGTCCATATTCTGACCCTTCGCGCTGTTGTTCGGCTCTCAACAGGTCGCCGGCTGATCGATAGAACGGGCGTGTGAGATGATGCGAGGCCAGAAGATTACTGCACAACATTACCTACCACTAAGATGCACGAAGCCGTAATTTTTCACAAGCCGCTCGCACTGCGTTCCTTTGCCCGCACCGGGTCCACCCAGCACAAAGACTACGGTCACCTTTCCGTCCGAGAAAGCGGGTGTTGGAGGCATGGTTGGCAGTCTACTTGGTGTTGGAAAGCTGTGACTCTTGTCGGACTGGGATCAGAGGATTTGGGTGATGAATACGCTTCTCGTCTTCAGTCTTTTCCGTTGCCGCACGTTTGTTTACCGTCAGTGCAAACGCTGCGAATGCGAAGACGGCGATAGCTGCAAAGGCGAATGGGTTTGGAACGTTACTTTGTGCCTTCGGTGGTGAAGGAGGCGAGTCGGATCGCTTCGTTGCGTTTGACGAGGAGAGAAATCGTGTTTGTAAGTGCCTGCTTACGTTGTCAAAGCGGCAGCGCAAAGTGCTCCGGCTGTTGGGTAAGTGGTGACGGAGTGAGGCGGCTGCTTGTCGTTGGACAAACACCATTCAAGGTTGTATATTGAGCAGGTTCCTCAGGCCGGAAAAAGTGTCGTTGTGTGAAAGTACATTAAGACGATTGGAGGTCAGGCGCGTACCTGAGGTTAAACGGTTTGTGTCTTCCAGGGCTGGCGTGTCTTCGAAATAGTTGCTAGGGCTCCGTGCACGGTCGGTGAGCAGCGAGAAGACCGACTTTGAGCAACTTCGTCCACACCCATCTGACACTATGAGCGACGCCAAGGCGACAAAGAGACAGCTAACGATTAAGACCGGGGTTGTGAAGAGGCGAGTGAGGCAGGAAAAGTCTTACATTCTATGTTAAAGCTGACACGCATACAATGAAAGACTGACCAAGGAGGAGAAGACCTACATTCAGGAGGCAAAGGAGCAGGAAGACCGAATCGCTCAGTATGAGAGAGATGGCAAGGAGGATTGGCAGATAAAGCAGCAGGTGCGTCATACATACGAACATGCGTGCACAGAGGACTCAACGTACACTCTCTCCATAGAGAAAGGTGCTTGTCGACTGCCAACAGATGATACCCGATTGCCGCAAGCGTTTAGATGACGCAAAGGAGGATCTACAAAGCATCATCGTAAGTGTGATAAATGAGGAAACTGCATCTGCACATACTGACAGACCCCTTGCAATTCCACAGGATGGCTTGGACTCTGACGTCGTCGATACAGATGAGGCTCGAGCCGCAAAGGAAGCCTTGAATCTCACTTAAAAAGCAAAGGGCAGCACACATATCTAGTATACCAACATTCCCCAGTAGAATTACATGCTTTACACTGTGACACCCACGCAACTGCCGTCCATCCCGATGGTCCACCAAGGCGTCCCGACGACCAGAACACATATGACGATGCCCAGGACGTAGCTGCCTAGCGCGTATCCTACCGCTCTCCGTCTCGGTTTGAGCGTGTCCAGTTCAACGGCAAACGTGCTGATCGTTGACAGGCACCCACAAAAGCCTTCTTGCACGCCGTACAGTGCATTACATGCGTCCACCGTGTGTGCACCGAGTGACGTTGGTGAGGCCACTGATTCTACCGACCCGCTGACCGACAAAGACCGCGCAGAGCACTGCTGTGGCGATCAGATTGGCTGCCAGCGTACCCAAAGGCCAGTAAGGAAAGTGCTTGCTACGCTGATAAGAGTTGAGTCGAGACAGATACCATCGTAGGATGGCACCCGGTGGGGAAAGGACGACCGCGTAGGTGACATGCCGATACGGAGCATAGGTGCCGCACAGAATCGCCGCTCCGGTCCAGAGCAAGAGACCCGCCATGGCGCTGCAAAGGTCCGGTAAGATTGTGTACGGCGCTCTACTTTGTTCCGTAATTGGCATGGCTTTGCCACTTGCTTCATTCGCTTCGGCTATCGATGTTGAAGTCCGCTTTTTCTGCATGGCACGACGGGTACTGATCCGTTCTAGATGGTGCAGGAAAGGCTTGACGGGCAGAACAGACTTGAGTGCTTTGCCGGCGTATAGTGAAATCAGCGACATGCCGATGGTCAACGCTGTTTGCGTCAAGGCGTCCATGACGTTGTGCAAGCCATGCCTATCGTAGTGGAGTTGATCGCCGTACGCTTGAAAGACGTGCAGGATCCACGAGGAAAACGTAGTCAGACTACCGCAGAAACCTGTGCCCAATGCGATGTAGGCTGGCGGATACCTGAAGGTCAAGACGGTCAGAAGGACATCGCCCATCAAGCATGGAGCGGGACGTACCATGTCTCTAGATCTCCCGATTTGCCACCGTCCAGCCCATTACCAGACAGCCGACAGCCTGTGCCCATATGGTGGGTTCCACGCTGCGTCCCGAATACGTGTTTAGTGCAACGAGGCCTTCTCTGGCTAGGAGACCCCAGATGGCGGCAAAAGAGATCACCGATACGACTGCTAGATGGCGTAAGACACGGTAGGATGTAGTGTCTGGCGGCTCTTCGCCCTTGATGAGAAAGTGTGGCGCGGGGGTGGGTATACTCGATCGACATCTTCATACTCATCTGTTCCCGGTTCAATCTGCTGACCTGCTTCGGTGCAGTTTTCATGCATCGGGAGGGTGTCTGCGCCATCCGCGTCAGACCTACTTCTTCCAGCAACCACCGCGTCCTCCCCACTGTCAACGTAGTCGCTCATCTCTCTCTGTCCATGTCTGTAATGCACTCGAGATCATCGGATGAAGAATAAGGTGTTTATCGTGCGCGACGTTAGGTGGAGATCATCACACACAATTTTTTTACGCGTAACTCCGATATTACACAGAATTTGGTAAGAAGCCGGAAAAGCTTAT
>JAGFBR010000311.1:0-18284 GCA_019925795.1 Dendrobium chrysotoxum | reverse complement strand
CCATGTGGTAAAGCAATGCATCGTCGTTGTTGCAATGTGTTTTTCACAGCAACTTATTTATGCTATTCCGGTCAGCAATGATACTGGCAAAGGCGCACCTGCTCCTATCGATGGATCCTTACAAGCAGGTTCGATGGGATCCATCATTTCTCATCCAAATTTGGTCTTGCACAAAAATGATTCATCAACGACACAATCTGATCCTGTAGATAATAAGAATGAAGGCAAAAATCTTGAAGCAACAAAAGTCGATTCAAAAGCAGCAATGTAACAGTGACCGCAAGCCAAGCTCCACATTCAACCTCTGATAAAGGCGACCACGAAGGTAATAAAGATGATACTGTTAAAAACTCTAGCACGTCAGTTCCTGTACCTGGAAGTAAAGCAAGTGTTTTGTTCCCAACATACGAAAACTTCCGCGGTGAATCTCAAGAAGGTTCAGTCGATCCATTCTTGGCAGCCACTGATACATTCTTTTCTGCTGATAGCCAGCGTGCTTACGGTCCATCGCCCTATGAAACTCGTTATCAAGCACTTGGAGATTTGCAAGGTACATTTGATTTGATCAAACATTGGGGCGTCCTTTCCCCATATTTCTCAAGTCCAATTTTCAAGGAATTGCAAAATTATCGTAGCATCCCCAAACAAGTGTACCATCAAACAAGTCAATATGCTACACAGACATGGAGCAAGAATGCCAAACATGATCAACACGAATCAGCACCTATGCTCGAAACTTGGTTTAACAATGTGACTTCAGAAGATCCAACCGTAAACGGTGGCAAAAAAGCAACATTCTCAGGACCATTAACATTTTGGCAAATTGGAAGTACGCCTTGGGTTCGGATAATTTAGCACCTGCTGGATTTCAACAATTGTATGACAGTGGTGTTTATATGCATTACAGATATGGTCCTTTGTTCAAAAATGAACAAAATACGACCGCCAAACCAATCATCCGTACGACCTCACAAAAACGAATGGTCGATTCTGCTCATTTTTGGGCTTTAGGCTTTTTGGGAACGAATGCATCTGCTTTGGCTGACGTAGAGATTCAAATCGAGAAAAAAGGTTTTAATAGCACGTTAGCCGCTCAAGAATCATGTCCTGGAACCAAATCGGATCTAAACGGCTCAAAGTTGAAAGCAGAGTGGATCAAAAAGTATTTAGCAAAAGCTATTGAGCGTTTGCAACATTACGTTCATGATGCAAAGCTTACGGAAGAGGTGGTATTTGACATGCAAAGTTTATGTCCCTACGAAACGTATTCACTCGGTTTGTCTGAATTTTGTAACTTATTCACCCGTGAAGAATGGTCTGGATTCGAGTATGCTCACGATTTGGTTTTCCAAGGCGATTTTGGATTTATGAGTAACACTGGTAGGGCTCAAGGAATTGGTTGGGCACAAGAATTGATCGCACGTATGAAAGGTCAAAAGATATCTACTCCACTCACTTCACAAAATTCTACGTGGGATTCCAATGAAGCAACATTTCCACTTCATCAAGCATTTTATGCTGACTTTAGTCATGGACGAGAAGTTGTTTCCATTTTGACCGCTCTCAATTTTAACATTTTTGCCAGTCAACTTGACGCTCTCAAACCGGACGAAAATAGAAATTTTATCGTAAGTCACATCGCACCTTCTGCTGCAAGAGTGGTTTTTCGAAGTATTACAATGCGATGAATCTTCGGATACAAATAGCGGAGACGGTCAACGTCATTACGTTCGTACCTTTTTGAATGATGCTTTACTCCCAATGACACGGGAACAGGGATGCGTAGGACATGATAGTATGCGAGATGGCTTGTGTCTCTTGACAAATTTATTCAACACTTCGAGCAGGTATCCGTGCCAGCTGCCAATTACCAAGAGGTTTGCTTCAATGCCGCCGATCATTTCGGAGCCAATCAAACAAATTCCACATCAAAATCAAGGAGATGAAAATGAAGATGATGATAATGCAACCAAATTGACTGTACCTTCAACAAATGTTTCTGCAGATGATGCACAAAAGCACTCCAAGAAGCAAGGTAGACAAGTTCCTCTCAATCTGACATAGAAATCGAATCGAACTGGCATGAGCTATTCTGTTGTCCAGCAAATTCCAGTAGTTCTTTGTAATGTATGCATAAAAGTTTGTTGTTCTATAGTACATAGTATTAAGCTTCATAGCTCGGAGGATGTTGGTGAGACGGAAAAGGAGAAGGTGGTGGCTGAGTGTAGGCAGGTGGAAAGTTTTCTTCAGTTGTATGATGTTGCCGTAAGGCTGATGTCGCCCGATCTTGAGGGGCATTAGATCCTTCTATACTCAAATGTTCGCCCAAGCTTGAATTCCTAGATGCTGAAGAAGAAATGCCTGTTCTGCTAGAAGAAGTTGAGAGCATGTACGGGGGCGGATGATAGCTAGATGCCGTCACGGTATTGCTCGTGAGTTGATCGTGTTGTGATACACTTCCAAGCCCATCAGACTCATTTGCATGTTCAAGATCAGGAGGTGGCGTAGGAGGTGGAGGAGGTAGGTCTTCATGTTGAGGCGGTGATATATCTATTTCTTCAGATCGCCAAACGTAGTCTCCTGGTATGGACGGTGGACGATCATCTTCTGAGCTTTGAGCCTCACGAAGTACTCCTGCACCAACGCCTTCAACTTCTACCTCAACTTGCAAGTCATTTTGGCTTTCCAATAAAGTAGGAGGCGGTCCATCTTCATCGATCATGCCGTGCACTTGTTCATCCTGTTCGTCATCCGTCAAAGAGCGTCCAACATCTTCGTATCCGTCGTATTCTTCCTCATATTCTTGAACAACAAAAGGGTGTGAAGATGTCGATGCACTTGGACCGCCTTGAATTGAACACTGCGTGGTCCACTCCCCTGCTTTTCCATTTCGGTCCTCTGACTTTTCTCTGGATGTTGCTTGTTGTGTATGGCTCGAATCTATTTCCTCGTTACCCGCAGCACCGGGTAAAATAACAATCTCACGCTCGAGAATGACATCTTGTCTCTCCCCTTCATCAGAACGCAATGCAATCAGGACACGAACAAAAAATCGGACGTCGTGCAATAGGGTATCTTGCGTAACACTTTCACATCCTCCTCCACCACCTCTTCCGAGGATCGGTCCGCCTTGTGCTGCATCATGATCTGGATGTGGATATGGCATATTGCTCATATCAAAAGGAGGATGAAGCTGTAAGCGTAAAATAATAGCACGAGTTGAATTGAACCGACAAAGCTTTCCACTATGAGCAAGCAAAAGTTCATGTTTTGTGTCTGTGCCTTTTGCTGTGATGATTCTGACAAGATTTGCTTCTACACTTCGTAGACTGAGCGATTCAAGCTTTCTTTCAGGAGGTGGAATCCGAACAAAGACAGTGATCGGATCCGCACGTCTCAACAAGGTCTTTTGAAGCTGTATCATCATCTTTGTCGGCGACTCAACATTCCAAGTGTACGGCGATAGACCGTCCACCTCATTCTGTACATCTCGCAACGGTCCAGGCCTAGTGTATCGCGTTAAATGTACTTGTGTAGATCGAAAAGCATCAGGATGGCTATTCGAATCGGATGAGCGTAGGGTTGCTTCTAATCGGTATTGAAGAGAGCTAGACGATAGATGAATGCAATGGGGTAGATCATCGGTTAACGAGAAGATAAAGGGTAATGTGCTAGGCATTCTATTCGAAGAGGTGCTTGAACTTGAAGAAGATACCGAATTACCTTTGCCATTTGCTTGCCACAAAGTTAGCGTTTCTGAAAAGATTGTAATGCTTTGGTCGCGATCCGATTCGATTGCATGCAATGAAATTGTGCATTCTTCGTATGCTTGACTATGCGATCTGCTCTGATTGTCCAATTTGATCAAGACATCTCCTTTTATCCATGCACGAAAACCATTCAATCCCAAATAACCAACTTGAAAGGATGTCTGATCGGCCTGAGGAACGATGTCAAAAAAGGTGTCTAGATCTGCTTCCACGCTTGCACTTCCCGAAGAAGATGTCGCCGCTGCATAGTGAGGTGGCGGAGCTGATGGTGATGGCATCTGCACCATATTTGCAGCGCCTGACCGGTTTTGATTGTCCACCAATCCCTTTTGCAATGGTTTCGTCAATCACTAACCAATGTTGAATGCTGATGGTGAGAAACACAGCCTTTCGTAAAAAAAAAACATTTTTAAAATTCTCCACCTCCATCGCTTACATTGAAATTGCCTCCCGCACCCTTTTTCTGAATGGTTTCCATTTTTGCAAGTCTTATATACCAGAATGTGATTTCCATGAACGCGTCCCCAACTGTGCATGCAATGCTTAACATTTTTGAAAAACGCGTTGAATATAGTCATCACTTTAGTGCAACCGTATGATGAGAATCTGTGGTGTAGATGTAGCGTACAATGTAGCGTTGGCGCTATATATGATATAATTATATGATATAATATACACTACATCTTGCACCCTCTCTTGTAAGCGTGCAAGAGAAAACGTACAAGTAAATTGAACCCCTCCTTCCTCTCGCTCTGCTGGTTGTCTTATCACCAAACTCCTTCTCACATAGCTTTGCTGAGCTTGATCAGGAATCGCTTATTATCCTCCCTTCTTTGTTCTTTGCCCTTCATTTATGTCCCATCATTCTTCAATCGAATTTCGAGAACAAGTAAGAAGAACGAAATTGATCATAGCAATTCCTCCATCACATATCATCAAAATGGATTTCCAAACACCGCTGATCATCCATCGGAATGGCCTTCACTCCATTCCACACAAGGATCCTCGGATATAGATCTAGGTGGCGCGGGTATATCAGCTAATGTTGACCTGCGTGAAGATCTAGGACCTCGAACTCTACATCGAAAGGCAAAATCCAAGCCTGGTATCCCATTTAAAGTCCTTAAAGCTCGTGCAGCTGCTGAAAGCTGACAATGAGAAAGATGAAGGCGACCCTCTAGCTCAAATTGCGGTTTTACCACCCGAACTGCTGGCTCGCATCTTTGCTCATTTAGACGCACGATCTATCTTACAATGCGCTTCGTCTGCAGAGCGTTCAATGCTGTCGTACGTGATGAAGCTACATGGAGACTAGCATTCTCGTTAAATTTCGGCATAGAATCTCTAGAAGCCCACCAGTCCACAACGCCGATCTTGCGACGTGTGGAACCAAACAGTTGGAAACAAGAATATATGCACAGAACGGACTTGATCAGAAGATGGAGAAAAGCACGAGCACCAACAGTGATCTCTGATGCACGTGTTGGTGTGATTCATTCGATCGCTCTTTCCTTACCACATAATTTCATGCTTTCAGCATCTCTTGGTCATGGTGTGGCCCAGTCGTTGTGATCCATTCACAGGAAAAGTGTCAAAAGGATATTTAGACGCTTTCCGGTCAAGTCCATGCTGTCGGATTAGCAGCTCTGGCTGCTGAACAAGGAGTGTTGGACATTTCCGCTCTTTGTCTCGAAGCAGATGCTACTCGAATTATTTGGGGCTTTCATTCTGGCGCAGTAGCAATGACAAATTTAGCCCGACAAGGAACAAATCCGAGAGGATTGATTAGAGGTGTTCAATTTTCAACTCGATCTTCACATATTGGACCAATCACAGATATTGCCATGCCGTTTGGAACGGGAGCCGGTGGTGCGCATAGCATTGAGAGAAGTCCTGAAAAGATTCGTCAAAGACAAGCAGCTTTGGGTGATGCTTCTGAGTCTTTCGTTACTGCAGGGATGGACGGTAACGTGAAGCTATGGAGCCCTAAAAAGGCTGTTCCACTGTGGACAGACATCGCGCATCGGAACACGCAAGCTTCAGGTCCAGCTTCTAGGCCCGTACCGGTGATGCGTTTGCAATCCACCTTGAATCAGGTACAATTGTTGCGGCAACAACAAATGGACATTTGACCCTGTGGACGAATATCGATATCAGTGCTTTACCTTAGTCTACCGGCGTCTGCTTTTGAAGAGCAAACCACGATTGAGCCACGCCGACCCAAATGGAAGGGAAAAGAGCAATGCAAAAGATTCATGACAAAGTCATTCGTCACGAATTACTGTAGATGCGAACGACATACCAACACTACTGGCTTTGGATATGAATTGTCGGGCACTCATCGCGATGGAAAGTACGAGATAGCCCGGCTGCTTTGCTTTGCAAGAATGAAAGCAAATTTACACGCTTTACAATCATCTGAATATGACAAATGCAAGTGTCATAGCGGATCATTTTGTAACTCCAAGAAAGCTTCAGATATGCTGTCTACGTCCAGACTTTGATCTCTCTAAAGCGACACAGCGTTCTTCGACGAGTACTGCAGGCATGGTCACTCTACCTGGTCAAGATGTTGCTAACGTCAACTTAGAGCAATCTAACCGGCCAGCTTTGTTCAGTGAGCGCAAGTATGTCTGCGCAGGGACAAATGACGGGAAACTAGCCATTTGGGATTGGGAAGCGGAAGCGAAAGACGGTGAAGATATTCAAGCATGGTCGTGTTTAGACACTCATCATATGAGTATCACAGCTCTCGATGTAACTGAACACGCAATCGTCATTGGCAGTTCAGATGGCACGATCAAAGCATTTTGCCCTTTGAGCGGTCGATTAATTCGAACATTCAATGATCGTTCTGCTACTCGACATCCTGCCAGAATGTTGGCTACGGGGCAACTGACGGATGAAGAAGCATCGAGATATCACGTCGGACAGATTATTGCAGGCAAAGAAACCATTGTTGCTTGTATCGGATCTCAAGTCCTGGCTTGGCGTGCAGAACGATTGCGAAGTAATAAATCAAACGCAGGAAAAAAGGTCACTTCGCGTACTGGTCGTCATGCGATGGGTAGATTGTGGGATCCGATGATGCAATCAATGAAAGAGATGGAGAGGGATATTTATGAGACAAAGCAGGAATTACAACAAGAGCAGGAGGATCGTCTTGCTAATAAACAGAGATTAGGCGCACGCATCGAGTTAGAGCTGGACGATATGACTGAGCAAGAAGCTTTTGAATATGCAATGATGCTGAGCAGAGATGAGATAGAAGAAGAAGGACGGAGCGGAGCTGTTGAAGACAGTATTAAATTCAAAAATGCAGTACCAGATGAGGATTTACAGGATGCTCTCGAGCAAATTGCTCTGGCTGAAAGTAGTGCAGAGTCGGGTAAATTGGTCTCCCGATCTGAAACAGATGACGAAGATGGCGAGATAAAGTTAGAAGGAAGCCAAGACGATATGAATAGAACAAATGGAAGCACATCTAGAAGCTCAACAACCAGTCCGCACTCATCACCATTCATTCACGCCTTCTCTTCGCCACCTTCGCGCGCGTGGGATATCTTGCAAAACGCAGGTTCATCAGCATCAAGGAATATGCGTGTGGGCGATGCAAACAGTAAAGTTCAAGCAGTTCATGTTCCAAGAACCGCACGTTTATCGTCTTTCTCGACGGCAAATTCCTCCAGACGACCAAGTAATTCAAGTCATCCCAAGCCCACGTTCGGCAGCCCACAAGATTGGCCGATATTTGACCCTTCAAGTAGTCTTGGAGGCAAATCTCCTTCGCGCTTAGATTTAGGCTCACCTGTACCTCATCCAACTTACGCTTCTTTTGGTAACGAACAAACCAGGAATGGTTCTAATACATCCACTCCTGCATCTACATTGTCAACAGCCCAATCTCCCTCTTCATCATTCCAAGCCCGTAGTCCGATTGGGGCATGGTCGCAAGGAAGTCCTAGCATTCGTCCGATCAATTCTTCAAGAGGTTCGAATTCGCCTTCTGCTTTAACATCTAGTAGACCTTCGATGAAGAGCAGGAACGGGTCAAGTTTAGCACGTCAAGAGGCTGAACCGCAAATTAAAACCTGGCTCTACTTCAGGAGAAGAAGATGATCAGATGGACGATGATATGCGATTTGCTATCGAATTGAGTCTTGCCGAAGAACAGTCAAGGCAAGAAATAAGAAGTGCGAAAGGAAAAGGAAAACAGCCGCAGATTCATTAGACATGATCCCTTCTTTGTTCTTTGGCTTTTGCGCCATTTCCAAATGGACTTTTTATGTATTTATTCACTTCTTGATGCTGTCAAATCATATAGATGCGCTGGATTTCAAACATGATCTCGCTTTGAGAAAGATTGAAAATGCTTCGATGGATTCAATGGTCGCATTACCTTAGATTCAAACATAAGAAAGGTTGAAAGTGCATACGAATGTATATTAGCTGTACCGATATGTCATGCTACTGAAAGCGTTTGATCGATTGCAGTAGAAAAATAAAAAAAAGGAATAAAAATAAGGAATAAATGGACAGTATGGCTTCTTATATTACTAAACATATGCAACAAAAATAGCGAATGAGGTACATCTTTGACATTGAATCAAATTACAATCAGTTGGGATAAATTTCTTTTTCGATCTTTTCATAACCTTCATTCAGACTCATAAATGATTTCAGGAGGCGATGCGAAGCGATGACTGATGTGTAATGTAATATAATATATTCTCTTTTTCTCTTTTTATTGAACAATGAAAGATGACGTTAAATGCGGTGCTCCTTTCGGCTTTTCTTGATCCGAAAACGTTTGATCTACCTTTGCTTTTCTCCCTTTCACCCTCACGCTCATGAACAACCCCTATATTACAATATCGTTTCATAAATAATCGTCATTGCGGTTGCGGTGTTGGTGGAAAAAAAAACAAGAGGCAAATCAAACAAGATATCCAGCGGACGATCGAAAAAGTCTTCAAAGACTATTTCGATTTCAGAATCGGAACCGAAAGAAAGAAAGAATGACGACAAATAACACACACAGAATTGACTCCTTTAACAAAATTTCCAAAGAAAGAAAAGAACAAATGGAGTTGAGAAATGAGAACGGAATAAGCCACTTTATGACGGTCAACAGGCAAATTTCGATTCAATCTCATTTCATTGTTGACAAGGCAAATGGGAACTTTTCTTCATGCTGGCAAGAAAAAAGACTGCAAGACAATCAAGAGGATAATCCAGAATGGTCTGAAATTTGGAATCAAGGGATTTTTCACTCAGAAAGGGCCAATAAAAAAAAAAAGGGACAATCTTAAATTATAATCCAGATCCAGCGTACCTTAACCAAAAACTCACAAATTTGACTTTGTCGCCCAAAGAATCAAGGAAAGGGGCATTTTGCACATTCCAACATAGTTGCCCAACCTCAACCGATTTCACTTCATCAGACTTCCTCCTTTAAACAATCTACAGAGACTACCAGCAAAACAAAAAGTGAATATCACTACACGCCAATTGCCCCTTATCGACGTTTGCCTTTGTCATATCGTCGATCCGCAAAAAATATCACAAAAAAGTCTGATCGAGACATAAAAAATAATCGATCGATATCTCAATTCACTTTGCAAGCACGTATCAAATCTGCTTCACCAAGCCATTCAGAGCTTTGCGATTTTCAACATACCATCGAGTTAGAGAAAGGAAGGAATCGAATAGAAAACATGAGCGGTTTAAATCCTCTATGCCTAAATCTTGCGCATGTTCCAAGGATCGAAGATGTCGAAGAAGCAACCTCTCCACCTTCTACACCAGGAACATCATCCGTCGATCAGGTCGTCGCAGTTCAGCTGCAATGTCTTCTCACAATGAACCATATCGTTCATTGAAGGGAAAGAAAAACATGAAAAAAGCATCTTCAGCATGGGATGAAGAAGAAAAACAAAGAAAATCTCCTTCCAAATCCGTTTCGAAATGGATGAATTTTGGAGCAAGTAATCGGGTAGAAAAGAAAAAAAGCCAAAAATTTTACAACCAATCCTAGCTTTGCGTTGAACCGATCTAAGTCAAACATCGATCTTGCATCCCATGATCCACTTTGTTCACCAAAACATATCTCAATGAAGCAGAACGATGCACTTTACAAACCAGAAATCAGAGCTGCAGCTAATATCACACCTTTGCCACTTCGTACATCGGAGCCGAATCTCTTCTTCAACTCGTTCGGCAATACGGTGAGCCATGATAAGTCTGCACAATCTTTTACAAATCCTTTGATGAAGAATATCAAGCCTTCTTTGCGGGCACAATCAAAATACTTGGAGGAAAGTAAAGGGAGCCGAATTCCTCAACGGGCGTACTCGTTGCAAGAAAGCATTCAAACAGGGAACCAAGCAAGGTGGAGCTATGCCACATCTCCAGAAAGTCCGCATTCACCAACCAGCCTTTCGAACACATACAAATTCAACTCTTTGACGGGGGATCAAGCTCACATTTTTAGCGAAGATTCATCAATTGGTGGTGACAGCACAATTCAAAGTCCTCCTTCGCCAACGCAAGAAATTCTGTGGGATTCAAAGAGGAAGCTACGGTGTCAAACACGATCCACATTCTCTCCTGTACCTCAACCAGCGAATCAAAGGGTAAGAGACCCTATATCTTCTACAAAGAATGCTCTTTTTCAAGGACTTCAATCACCCATTGACTCTTTCGAAGTGTCCACCATCCAGCCCATTAATCCGAAGCGGGTATCGAAGAATATTGGAGTTCAGAATATTCGTGAAACGGCTAAAAAACTTCAAAAGCTTTAAATGAAAGTGAAGAGGTTGAAGATCAAACCATAGATGGGTCAAGAAAGGTCCAGAGAAGTGTGAATATTCACAAGTTTCCATTAATCAGCAACCAATCGAGTCATCATTTAAGTATGAGCGCATCTGTACAATCCCTTAATCCTGTGCCGTCATCGCCTGTCAATAGTAATGCACGCCTGGACACAACTAATCAATCTCAAGGAGACACAGATCAATCTTCGATTAAATCTACCCCTGAACAAGCTCCTAACGATCGATCGAGAGAGCGAGAAAAATTATTCACTAATATCCATCACGGAGAGGATTTGGAAGCTTGCAACAAATTTTTGACAGAGTTACAGGCAGACCTGGGCCCTCCAAATGAACAAGACGAGGCAGACGATACAATCACTGCAGCTGACCAGGGATCCACGCTCTCGAAGCCTCGACGCAAACGTTCTTCAACCTCACACAGAGAACAGCTTTTCCGGTCTGAGCGCGCTCAAGTGACGGTGCCAAGAAGATCATGTGCCTCATTTACGCTTGGTCAAGTTGTTGCAACGAATTCAAAAAACATCTTTAAGCAGCCATAGTGACCCGGAAGAAATAGGAACCAATGAATTCGAACAAAGTCAAGGGTATACATCCGAAACTGGAAGTAGCAATTTTGACAGCTTTCATTACAAGGATAGCTATCAGGACGCAGAAGCGGAAGACAGCTATAGATTGCATGAAGAAGAGGTTTTGCAAAGTTCAAATGATACGAGCGAAAGTTTTGCTACAACTGATCAGACGGCTGATGCACATTTAGAGATCTTGGACTGTCAAATTCAATCTGTAAAAAGGTTTGACATCACCACCACAGTTCCACCTTCACCTCGTGTTCTTCGACCTGATTCTCAACATTCTTTTCTCAGTCAAACAAAGTCAATAATAAAGGAGAGTGTTGACGAGAAGAGAAATTCATCTTCAAGTATTTTGCATCCTAATGTTAACAAAACAAATGAACATTGCACGATGAAGTAATTGAATCGCAATCGCTCACTTGTAAAGACTGTCAAATTCAAAGCGTTGAAGTCAAAATAGGAGAACAGGAGAAGAAAATGGATGTCATACTCAATTGGAAGTCAAAAATCGATCTGACCAAGTTTCAAGAAGTTAACAGGTCGCATCATCTTCTAAAGCCAATTCTGTCCAAATGATTCACGGTACTCTACGTCTTGCAGATTCAGAAGTGGAAAGGATTGCCCGCGCATGGATTGATAAAAATCTTGGCCAATCGCTGCCACAACCTCATTTATTTTCAAGTTCAGAAGCTCTCAGGAGAGCATCGGAACAACTCTCTGTTGGATTGACAGAAGATGAATTACGAAAAGTGAATAAATCAGTGTTAGAACAACGACAACGTGAGATCTTAGCATCTTCCTATGCTTCCGCAAAGCACAGTAGGGATCAAATGCGAGAAAAAATGGCAAATATTCGGGTACAAAGAGATCGAAAAATATCCACTACAAGTTCTGATGACTCATGCAAATCAAAAAGGAGATCGTTGTATCTTAAACCTGACCAATTTCCTTCGCCGGGACTTTATATTGATACAGAAGGAGCAAGTGTGACAGATTCTTTTCGAAGTAAAAGCCTATCCAATTCTCCCAATCGATTCCACCCCTTGATCAGTCCAGTCAGTGCATCGGATTCGGCCAGACAGAGCTTCAACAGCATTGCGTCTTTCAAACGTTTCTCGCCCAAAAAATAAAGGGTATGTTCCAAAGCATGAGAGAGAAGCAAAATGAAATTGTAACAAGCATCTACCTGCCGAACGTCTTAAAGTGGCTTTTACAGTCTCATCTGACCTGACTACATTACTTCAGAAGGAGATTCAGGGCTCCATCTGGAAAACTACAATGCAACAAAAGTTTTCTTTTTATTCTCTCTGTTACAATCTTGTCCGATTCTACTTGCTGGCCAGGTTGATGTCTCTTACATTCACAATCGCTCTCTCTTCTTTTCTATTTCGACCATGTACCAACTACAACTTTCTTCAATCTTCAATCTTTCAATCTTGCTGCAAATGTCGTCAACATATCCTAGATTAAGAGTAAGCACAACAGGTACGGTAGTTACTTATCCTTACATCGTCACGTAACATTTGTATGTAATGTAGCTTGCCAGGCAAACGCGCCAAAGTGCAGAAGACTGCTTACATGTATGTAGCTTTGTGTATAGTATGAGTAAAAAGTATATATTACGTGAGCCACGAAATGAGATCAACACTTTTTCATTCTTTTGAGAATTCTTGTCTTTCTCTTTAAGGATTTGATCATCTATTTGATCGTTCGAAGAGCGCAAGATGACTTCCACATATGGGTCAAATCCAGTCTTGGAACTAATGCAAAAAGCAGATAAATTGGCAGAAGGTAAGGTTTACATGATTTGCAATGGTGAAAAGAATGCTATCTTTGCGGTTATATGCACTGAAAAGGACTCTTTTGTTAGAAAATAGACTGATTAGTCAAAATCGATTCCTTATCCCTTCTGAAAAACACAGTCTTTGACAATACCCATCAACGTACATCTTCAATCGTGCAAGAATTACTCGTCATTTTAGCATCTCCTACCAATACAGATCGTGATCCGATCGAAAGGGTAGAACAACAATTGAGTTATCTTCGAATCGCATTGGAACATATGGAAAAATGCGTAACTGAGATGATGTCAATGCTATATCAAGTTGACATCTTTTTGGAACAACCTCAAACCCAAGGAATATCATCAAAAGATCCAAGGGCTGCTTTAGAACATGTCAGCGATCTGTTTCATGTAAGTATGAAAAGGATGATGGGTATTCTAGATAAACTTTTGCAAGACTAACATTCTTCTTTCTTTTTTTTTTTCCCCCTCATCTTTGGTTCATTCAGATGTATCAGTCAGAACTTTTGGAAAACGGGAAGCATTATCTGATCTAACGTGTGAAGAAATCTCTCCGACCGATTTTGCACAGCGATGGAATAATTTAGATCAAGTGAAATCAGGACGAAGACAAACAATGGATGATCTGGCAGACCTATTGGCCGGTCTTGGATAAGATTTTTGCAGCAGATGGCCGTTAAGATCTCCTCTTTCATTTGTATCATTATTCATGACAATGTATTGTACAACCAATGAATGTATGTTTCGGTCTTTATAGGCATGCAAAAGTGTTCTCAAAATGGATTGGATCACGCTCTGACCCACTGTGATTCGATTTCCATAATGGATACCGATACACCTCCCTGAACAAACGCAAAAAAAAAATTCAGTCAAACGGGTACCTAACCTTGTCCGTGGATTTTCACTCACCTTTTCATCGTAATCCGTCCATTCTCCGTCTTCGAATTCTACGTCCTCGAAAGATGTATCAGACTCTGTTGATTTGCATTTCCATGTTCCCTGCTCAGTGATACAGGAGAGATGAAACGTCAATACTGTTTTCATGAGGCACCAAACCAAGACTCCATATACATACCGAAAAGTCTATACTCAGAAAATCCAACCCTCTAGCATCAACGATCGCAATTGTTTTCAAAAGTAGCACCAGCAGAAGGAGCGTAAGGTCTCCATAGGGGTGCTTTTGCAGTAGGCTCTTCGAATTCTATAAAGAAGGTCGATGGGGGAGGAGAATGGTGAGCATTATAGCTGAGAATCATCATAAGGTATTTGCTCCACTTACTCGCTGAGATTTCCTTTTTGCAAAACTGTATTAGAATAGAAATGAAATGAATGTAAGATTGAATATACTTTCTCCTTTGTGAATGTCTAAATTCAATGTAACGTACCTGACAATGCATCACAAGATTAGAAGATGAACGTCCTTTTGACATTTCAACTTCATCATCCTTTGAAAAGCCAACATATTTTGCATGTTCTTCTTGACAAGATGTACACTTTAATTTCGCCATGACTGTGTAATTATCATTCGCTGGTCGTAATTCCGTCACATTTTCCAATTGGGCTCGAATCTGTAAAGCAAGTCGCTAAAAGAAAAGAAAGAAGAAAAGGGTCATCCGCTTAGCTTCTAAGTTCCCCATGTTCGGTCCAGGTAT
Organism: Dendrobium chrysotoxum; assembly: GCA_019925795.1. Taxonomy (NCBI): domain Eukaryota; kingdom Viridiplantae; phylum Streptophyta; class Magnoliopsida; order Asparagales; family Orchidaceae; genus Dendrobium; species Dendrobium chrysotoxum. Next base: position 3,650 of record JAGFBR010000311.1, on the reverse strand, counting down.
AATTTTTTAATCGATCCTTACCGGCATTTTCGATTGTTAACAAGATGAGGAGGATGTCGTACGATCGCTGGAGAGAAGCACAATCAGAAGTTTCATTTCTTCTTAACATATCAAAAATACTTAAAGGTCTACGCGCACGGTCCAGCGAGGTTTCCTTTCCCTTCGCCATTCGTTCGAAAGTATATACATATATACACAGATATCAAAATTAAGAACCAATGTCACATAGACTGGTTTGTGATGAAAGAGGGAAGCAATCTATCCGATCAAATTGAATAAATTGGAGGTAAATATTGTACAAGGGAATTATATAGGCCAAGAAAAGATATTTGATCTAATTGGCTTTTTCAGCTGCTAATCTTCTATAGAAGAAGAAGAATGGGGTTTAGTACATCTTCAAAGTACACTGTTTATACACTTTGAAATTCTTCACACAATCACTTACTTTTCTCTCCTTCTTTTCACGTCCAATTGTGCACTCGAGCCGTATTCACTTCCATTGTAGTGATTTGATCGCGAAGGAATTCTAAATCTTCTCCGATCAATTTGAGACTGTCTTTTGAGCCTTGCAACCTTTTGGTGAGTAATTCAATTGCCTCTTGAATAGGATAAGAAAGCATCACATTGGCCTGAACTCATACCGAAGACAATCAGTATCACGGCAATTCAAGCCTACAAAAAATGATAGTACTCACGCCTAACCAAAGATTCACCGATTCAACTGGCGGGATCGTCGCTCTTGCATAAAGAGTATCGTTTAATTCGAAATGTGTTTCCAGCTCCTCTTCTGCCTCCTGATATAGAGTGTATTCCAAAAGGAACAAGGCTGAATGTTAGGAACGAACCTTCAGAATTTCATCTGCAATGACATTCATACTCACCTTTTTGGATTGTAAATGTTGTACCATATTCAACGTCTTTTCAATATCAGGTATCTTTTCCTGTAAGGCTCTCTGTCTCTGCTTTCTGTCCATTTCCATCATTTTGTATTTCGACATTGTTTCTTGAAATTTCTCAATGGGGTTCAGCTTCTTCTTCCGGTCCTCCTAGATGTGCTTCTACATCTTCGATAAAAGGAGCTTTTGGTATTCACTTGCACTGGTCTCTACAGAGGGTGTTGATGTTGTTTTGATCGCTTTTGAGCCAGATGCATCAACATTGTTTGCCATAATGTAATCTGTTTTGACAGTGCAAGATGAATGCGTTGATTGTTGCTAATGACTGAACTCTTTTTTGAAAAGTGTTGTTTAATGGCATGTATATTGTGTATGTACTTTTTGATCTTCTAGCGTGGTGAGACCTTGAATTTTGTATACTTACAAGACCCAATGGCACTCTACAGTGAATACACGCACACGCTCACGCACAACACACACACACACAGAGCTACATATGAGGCGTTTTTGGAAGATTGATTAATCTATAATTCACGCACTCTTTGTACACAATAGGACAAACTATTTTCGGCGAAGCAGGAGGGCAGACTGCTTGGAAATTGTTTGCGCCTGAGTGAAGTTCTTTTACAAGTAGATTGCAAATATTACATTCTATTCCACACGCACCGTGCTGGTGCGCATTATATATACTTTATATAATAGTCTGGAAGAAAGCCCTGCGGTTGCAAGAGAATCGTTTTCAAGGCCAATCCTGATCTTCCTTCCCGTCACTTCGGTCTATATCGATACACACTCACACTCACACTCACTCAAACACCTTTCGCCTTTCATTCGTCATGTCTTCTACTCAAGATCTTCAATGGTTATTGACCCGCAAGACATCTTGCTTCTTGGTAAAGCAAAAAGGTCTTGCCCGTGTTTTCTCTCGTGAGCCAAACAATTTGGCACAAATTCATTCTTATCGTTATTCCGGTTTGGTAAACGATAAAAATGTTAGCATTGAAGCATCAAAATCAGGTAAAGGTTTAGTCGTTTCCACAAAGAAGGCAGACGTAGCACAAAACAAGATTGCCGGCTCTCGTAACACTCAATCACTTAAACGAGGTGGTCCACGTCACAAGGCCGGTGCAGTTGCTGAAATTGTCGGTAAAAAAGGATATCGTTCCGATTTATTGAAAGGTGAGTTTGAATAAGATTTGATTTTATTCTTTCGCATCGATTGTTCTTCCTTCCTCCTTGTTCATCAGCACAACGCTAGAACCCGCCTAGATCCTTCGCGATTTGAAAGGACGGGCGTATTTGTTGTGCAAGATCGATGGTCGTTTTTTATTCTTGTGAAGGTGCAAAACATATTGGTCTTACATAAAATAGCTTTGTCAAGAGCGTCTCAATGACGGATTGACGAAAGTGAAAGACGATACACACTTTCTCACACGTTTGGCCCATCCTTTTCGCTTTACAAATCGTGAAAGATGTACTAATTCATGCGTACTCTCACCCATCGCAGATGCTGTTGCCCGTGCTTCCGCCATCTCTCGTGTCCAACAAGGTGGTCGCAAACAACCACCTGCAAAGAAACCCGTGGACGTGGTGCACGCCAAGACTGTGGCCCTTTAGATTCACTGAACGTCTAGCCTGACTATCAAAGCAACAAAATTTCTTATGGTTTTGAATCTTGAATTTCTTACCGTTGTATCTCATCTTCCTGTATGCAATTCAATCTATGAACATGCTTCATTTTAAGTGCTTCTCGTTCTTCTTCTCTCGAATGAAGAAAGGTACTGTGCGAAAAGACTACTGTAGTACTATGTCCAAACCAAGTGGTAGAATTTGCTCTTACCTTCTCGGCCTCTACGGCGGACTTCCACATCGTACAATCATCTTCCATAATTAAAAATCGAATAACAAATTTCAGTAGAACATGTAACGGTCAAAAGTACTCGTGCGTACAGATTAAAAGCACATGGTGTGCTAACCAGAAAGTAGCAGCCGTGCATTTCTATATGTATTATACTTCTCCACAACCGTTTGGCGCCGCTCAGGGTAGGCTAAAACATTTGTACCACTCACTCCCTCTCTTTCTACACTTTTCTCAAACCGGTGCCGTTCTAGATTGGAATACCGATGTACCAACGAGCAAACGTACTGGATCTTTCATCCTGATCAGATATCACATTCTATAATCAGCGACCACGTTTACGCCCAGCATATATTTGTTCAATCTCGAAGGAATTTCGTCTGCCAAAGGTCAAAGGTCAAAAGTCAAAAAGTCTCTCATCCCTTTCTTCGATGACACATCATAATCTCTGATAATTTTTCGCCAAAAAAACGAAGATGGCAAGTAGGCGATTGCTTCTCGTTCATCTGTATTTGCCAAACACGTTGGATTTTCAAGCATGGCCTGATGAACAATCCATTTCCCATTATCGTATTCCAAGTCAAGTACATGGAGATTCTACATCATCACATTTACCCACAGATGATGCACCACCTTCACCACCACCTCCGCTGAATGCTCGACTTTCGGTGGATGAATTAGATTCAAAGCTGAAACGGGCTTCGATCGACGGGGAAGCAAATTCTATACCCAACATTTCCTCTTCGCAACAACAAGAGAAACATCTTTTGGCTTCAAATGATGAGAATGCTATTTCTGATTCGGATGACGGTCCTCCTTTAGGTCCCATTGGCCGAAGTTCTGCTCCTGCATCTTCAAATCTAGGAACTTTTCGTCAACAACGCAGTGAAAGGGGA
>JAGFBR010000310.1:0-18307 GCA_019925795.1 Dendrobium chrysotoxum | reverse complement strand
GCATTGTACGAAGCCTGTAGGGAAATATCAGGCACCAACGTGCCACGAGATGGTGCGTTGGATGGAGCCGAGACAGTACTTGACGGATTCAACGTGGCGGAGCTGGAAGACATGTCGCCGCTGGTGTCATCGCCGTGTGGTTGATCCTTTCCCGGTCGGGTGATGAAGACGGTGAGATCAGTCGTCAAACTTGTGCTCTGCAAGAAGTTTCGCTGACCTGGTCCCGACTCATCAAAGAAGCGTACACGGAATATGGGTGCACTGGGAGTTGCGCTGTTACTGTCACGGCTCTTCTCTAATAGATCAGCGATCTCGTCGTAGGGAGCTGCATCCTGCGCTGCCTCTCGTTCGACCTGTTGGATGCGTCGTACGATCTGCCAAAAGGGATCGACAGGCTCTATTGGTATCCGTAAGATGACGGGCTCGCCTGTCAGAGGACTGGACGAACCGATGACGATATCTGTGTCTCCCGTGTAGCGGTGTAAGATTGTCACGAATGCCGCCAGCAGGAGATGGAAAGGTGAAGGAGGAGCATTGTCACCTAGGAGTGTTTGACTACCGCCCTGCGTTTCTCCTTCGTCGCCTTCATCGTCAAAATCCTCGTCGCCGTTTTCCAAGTCGTGATTGAGAGCAAGTCGAACGAGCGCCGAACGAGCTTTGGCTGAGAGGTGCAGAGAGCTAAGGGCTTGTACGACCTGAGAGGTAGCCGGACGAGGATAGTCAGTTGGCAAAGCGATGCTGGGAAGGCTTTGAAGACGTGCGAGCCATCTTGACAGCCTCTCCGATTGCTCGTCCGCCGTCATTGTTACTGCAATTTCGACGTATGACGTGAAAGAAGAAGAGCGTCAAATGTAGCTCTCCGACGACAACTTTCTTCCTGTCTGACTCGTTTTAGCGTGCAGATCCTCGTAGATAAGATTGTAATGCCCACCGAATTAATAATGTTGTTCTGTACTGTACGCGTCCTATTGCCAAGGTTGAACGGGCGTGGAGGCAGTGGACGCCCAGGGCAACACCACAAATATGCAATAGTAAAGTATGGGGTGTGCACTCAATCAATACACTGCAACGCACACACACACACGCATCACCATTAGCCATGACGGCACCCAAGCTCGCTGCGGCAGCGCAACATGCAACCGCGGCGGCAAATCTGGATTTGCAGAGACTGCGATCCATGCGAAACGCAGTCATCGGCAGTAGGACCAGAAAGTCGGAGCTCGTAGCGAAGGGCAAGGTGCCAGAGTAAGTGTGGAGAACGTAGAACTTCATTCGCCGGTTAAAGCTGACGTACTTTGGCGACTCGTCAGGCTCGTAGCACTGCTGGTCTCATCTTCTGTAAACGATGAGGTGCGCAGTCTGGCAGCCACCATCATAGGCTCATTAGCCCATGCAGCCCCGCCGCCAACCCTGCTCTCTCTATGCCGTGCAAGAGCGACGGAGGCCCTCTTTTGCTCTCTTGAGGACTTGTCTGCTAGGATGTCAAAAGTCGGCATCGACTTCGAGGAAGGCCAAGATGACAAGAGCTCCTCAAGCTTTGCGAAGCACCTGCGTCTGCTGGAAACATTTCTACGATCCTTGCGTGCTGTGTTGATGGCTTTCTCCGACGAGGTCTCTCCTAGCACGAAGTGGGAGCGAGGACTAGGACTGGGCATCAAGACCACGGGCGTTGGATCGGCATCCTCCTCCTTTAGCTCAGCCGGAAAAAGTGCTCGAGAGGTGGTGGGCTGGCAAATGGCTCACGCCGGCTTCGAAGCGCCGACGGGGACTCAGAAGGCTGGCTGGCTATCGTTCGATGGCAGCCCGCAGACCTCGCTCTTCTCAGACGTGACGCCACATGGCGAGTTGATGATCTTGGCCCGTCAGGCAATCTGTGATGCCTTCCAGCCGGATAGATTGAGACTGTGGCTGGGCGCTTTATTCATCGCAAAACTACCCATCGCAGCGAAGAAATTACCGACGTCAAGGCAAGCAAGTGGAGCGACTAGTCGGGCTTCCACAAGACCCGCAAGTCCTGCCATTCTGCAGGCTTCTTCTGCGTTTCAAGCGCATTCGAGGAGCTCCAGTGTGTCACTTGGACCAGAGGCCTCCATGAGCTCAGGCTCACAAACGCTGGTTCCAGCGCAGCCAACCTCCACCAGTCAGGTCCGCATTCTTGCCATCGTAGAGATGGTGGCAGGCACCTTGTCTGCGTGCCTTTCCATCGCATACCAGCCGCCCGATCTGGACCCTATGCTCGCAGGATCCACCCCGGCTGAGGTGCTTGCCCAAAGGACGTAACGCCGTTCTTGCCTTCCGGGCTGAAGATGGTCCTTACTGGAATGGGTACGGCGTCAACAAAGCAAATGATGCCGACGACGAACGTGGTCGCCAGTTCGCCGATCGCACCTCGTCTTCGCAGCACTCCGATCTACAAGGTGCCTTTGTAAAACGCGGCAAAAGCATCGACGGTAGGGGCATGGACGCAGAAGCACAGGCAGACGCCGTACAGCACCGGAGAGCGGAGCAAGCACACATCAGCGAAAACGATTCAACACCGTACCTGGCGTCTGATACGAGCGTTCTTCAGATCCTTTTGCAGGCTGTGGAATGCGGTTATGCCAAAGCCCAAGAAGCCGCTCTGTGGGCGTTGACCGATCTGGCGAGAGACAACGCAGAGACTAGCCGCAGCTTATTCAACTGTCCAACGTCGTCCGGCCAAGTTCCTACGACCATGCTGCTCGGCATGCGCAAAGATCCGGCCGTCTCCGTACGACTGGCCGCTTTCTGCTGTTTGGCTCACATCATCAAAGCCATCCTTTTACAACGAGAACAAACGAGTGCGTTCTCTCTGTGTTGGTCGATCTGATGAGCGTGACGGGAGAGGTGCAGGTGGCAGCAACCTTTGCGTTTGCAAGACTGGTGGCCGACTCAAGCGAGTTGCAAGCACTAGCGTGTGAGCGGTACGAAAGCGTGGAGAAGCTGGGTGCTCTGCTTGTGCAAAGTAAGCCAAAGGTGGTCGAGGCTTCTGATCTGGAAGCAATGGACGTTGACGATGCGTACAAGGCCCCCGCGATCGACGGAATGATAGAGAGACTGCGGGAAGCATCATTGATGGCGTTGGCAGCGCTGTGCTTCCAACGCGACGACATCAGACGGCGTCTTGTCGACATCACCTCGCCTCCTCTGCTGCCTATCATCGTAGCATCGATGAGCGCACCTCAAGTCGCAACCAGGGTGGCGGCGTGCAGGCTTGTCAGAGCGTTGAGCCGCAGCATCAGCATACTGCGCACTTCGCTCGTGGATGCCGGCGTCTCGGGTCGACTCCTAAGCATCCTGCAAGACGAAGGAGAAGACGCACACGTACGCAATGAGGCGATCTGCACCATCTGCAACTTATCCTTGAAGTTTAGTCCGATGAAACAAGCGATCATCGACAATGGCGGAATGACCATGCTGATCAAGATTGCCAAGTCGACCGGAGATGGCATGCAAAAGCTGAACGCACTCTTTGCCATCAAGAACATTCTATACGCCAGCGATAGCATTCTAAAGAGGCGGGTGATGGAGGATGTAGGCTGGGAATTCATTCAAGAGCAGGCCCTCCACGCATCCGACGAACAGATCCAAGAACAGGCGATCAGTATCATCCGCAACATTTGTCAGAACACTCCAGAAGACATTGACTTAACGTTGAAAGGATTCGAGGGGGGTGACAATTTCCTTACGTTTGTTGAAGAGATCATTTGGCAGCAACGCAACGAAGACATCCTGGTACAGGCAGCGTTCGTGATCGTCAACATGGCAAGTGGATCGGACGAGCACCGTCGAATGATCGTTAACAGGCCAAACATACTCGATGCGCTTGTCTTCTTTCTCAATCACGCACACACAGAACTTCGCGTGGCAGGCATTTGGGCAGCAACCAATCTGACCCAGCCGATTCGAGTTGGTCAAGCACATTCATTGACGACCAAGACGGGCTCGTCCAACGTCGGTGACGTGATCCAAGACGCCATCAGCCGGCTTCGATCGTTTGGCTTCGACAAACGGCTGAGGGAACTGGTGGAAGACACAGAGCGCGATGTGTCAGACCGTGCACGCGGATTGATGGTCCGCTTCGATTCCATGTGAATGTACAGTACCTACGATCTTGCAAGCACGCCTATCGCGCACCGTACATATCTCCGTGGCGGCGGTCCTCGTACGTTAAATCGGAGTATTAGTGTGTGGAAGGCGAACATCGGCGCGCTTCAGTGCGCAGGCTTGGGCGGTGCAGTGCTGAAGTGCGCACCTGGCTGCGCATGACGCGCCAAAGGGGGTGCTGCTGCTTCTAACCCTCATGCGCGCGCATTAGTATGCAGATAGAGTGAGGCCCCTTGGTATCGTACGTCAAACTCCACGCACGGGAGGCCGTATACGTTCGGGCTAGTATGTAATTATAGAATGAGCACGCTTACGCCTACGCCTACGCCACGGTATGCAGATAGTTGCGTAGAGTCATTGTCCGTACGTTGCTGTCGACTATCATTCGCTCTGAGCATACGCACAGCTTACACATCCACGGTAGCATGCCACAGGCATCCTCCTCGTCGTCGGCGGCACCTTTGCTCGGTGCTGCTGCTTCGCGAAGGACGAGGGATGCAGACGCACAACGGAACGCACGAAATGTCAGACAAGCAGAGTTGGACGCCGCCTTTGGTGCAAGCGACGATGAAGAGGACGAGATAGAGGAGAACAACGGTAGATGGATTGATTCCACTATAGCACCCAGCTCATCTCTTTCATCATCCTCGCCACCAAGATACCCGTTGGAAAGCAACGATTCTTCATCCGTCGCTGGTGATTTATTCTTTGACGCAGGTGACGCAATTGGCAACAGCACAGCGGATCCGTTGGGTGCAGATCGCATCAGTGCCTCGCCACCTCAAACGCCTAGATTGTCTCGGCCCACGGCCACGCTGCTAGATCAAACACCACAACAGAACAGCAACGCGGCACGTACCAATTCCTACGACTTCGAACGTGCTTCTTACTTTGCGCCACCGCGTCCGACCATGTCTAGAACTGCCAGCATGGCACTGAACGGAGGAAGCAATGGCGATACGACGATAGACATGAGTGGTGTGGCCGCAGGCCAGAATGCCGAGTCAGCTTCATCCGTGTCAAGACTGCGATTTGCCCTTGGTCGCTTTGGCCGCCTGGTTGGCATGCGCGTCCCGGGTGCAACGTACTCATCACTGAACGGCGAGGACGATTCGAATACCAGTGCGATACGTAGACGTATCGTCGGAAGCGGTCTCGGACAGGACGGCGTCTTTGCAAATCTTAACGCCAAACCTGAGCGTAGGAGACGGAGAAGTGGTGATGATCGCGGAGATGACGACGATCTGGTCGACGATATTCTTCCGCCATCGTACGAGATCGCTGCTGCGGACGCTGCTCCCCCGTACTGGGAAACGACCATCATTGGTGGACCGGGTGGTTTCCATCCTCTGGCGCCTGGCGGTGCAGGGTGGACGCCCGGTGGTGCCCATGTTGGTGCTTTGGAGGATCTGATCGTAGAGGGTCTGCCGATCGGAAACTTCTTTGGTTTCGCTTGGAATCTGCTTGTCTCGATGAGCTTTCAGTTCATCGGCTTTCTGCTCACCTATCTGCTGCATACCACCCACGCCGCCCGTTGCGGATCGCGCGCAGGTCTTGGCATCACCCTCGTGCAGTACGGCTTCTACCTTCGCACACGCGCTGCACAGATGGCCGACGGAAAGCTACCGGACGATATTCTGGGCCTGGAGGTGACATCACTCACGGTGGAGGCAGCGGCGGCGTCAACGGAGAACCTACACCGACTGCAATCGGCGCATGGTGGAACGATGCAGCAGGTTCTTCACGGCCTCAATCCACCCAAGCTAGCTCGGACGTGGTTCATCAGATGCTCACGCGCGGCGCTCATTTTGTCTATCGTCAGGCTGCCGAGGTTGTTAACCAAGCGTCTTCGCGGAACGGCACGTTAGCCGATCATCTTGCCCATGATGACGGCACGATCAACCTACCCTCGGCCGAAAGTATGAGCGCCAGCACCGAATGGTTAGCCTACATTTTGATGGGCATGGGCTGGTTCATCCTGCTCACCCTCGCTTCTAAGCTATTGGCGCGTTCACAGATGGGGCAAGCAACTGGTGGACGCCGCCCATCGCGACAACGACACTTCGTCAGGCGCTGCAGCTGACGCTTCCAACGAAACCTCCGCGGGTGGCGAAGGCAACGCACCCGTTGGCTTCTTGTACACCATACGTCAAGCATTGCGCAACAATGCCCGTAACGGCGCACGATCCACCAGACCTCATTCGGCCGAAGATTGGATCATCTACCCCGGCCGTAACCGCCGTGATCTTCTGAACGTCTCCAATGACGCAGGCAGACGGAGCAACGACGTCGAAAGGACCAACATATCCACCGACGAACGACGTCTGCTCGAGGACATGCGTTCCGTCGGTCTGATCAACTAAAGATACCCACTCCCCTCTTTCTTGTCAGCATATTTGTTTGCGACCTCATCATGTATAATACAGTCCTACGTATCGAAGCATTAAGCTGTGTATCTACTTGCGATAGAACATTCGTTGGAAATTGACTGCAAGCGAAAAGGAAGCAAGGTCAGTATGCGTCTTTGACGTCGTGCAACGAGAAGACTCACAATGTAGTTGTAGAACGCCGCGTTCGAAGACCGCCTTGAACCCACGTTGATGACTCATATTCCACGCCTTGTTCACGATGCGAAAGCCGATTGTTTCGTAAGGCGGACCGGCTTCGAAGACGATCAGACAGGTCTCGTCGTTGCCCTTCTCTTTGACAATACGGAAGGTGGGCGCCTTGGACTTGTCGATCAGATCCGGATAGAAGATGTTGAATTTGTAGCCCATCACCTGCTTGGGCGGAGGATTGTCGTGATCGTAGTGGGTCTGGTTGTACTTGTTCCACTCGAAGCCGGTCAGAACTTTGTTGAAGTAGCGCGGCTTACGTGGCCGGAACTTGTCCTCCCACGAGTAACTCTGAGCGCCTTGCTGAACGGCGCTGAGATCTTCCTCTACGCTTTCAAAGATCTCTTCGTCCTCTTCCAGCGACTTGGCCGCCTCTTGGGCCATCAGATCGGCACCCGCGTCCTTGGCTTCGCGTTGCGCTTCACGTTCAGCACGTCTGCGCAGCGCTTCGGCTGCCTTTGCCGCACGTTCTTCGTCTAGACTGGGCAACCCCAGTCTCTGACGACGTTCGGTCTCGACCCGATGACGATGACGTAGGTACTCAACCCGATTGTTAAGGATGACCTCGTGCATATCGCGCAACTTTGCTTTTGCCTGCCATACGCCGATCGCTTTCAACAGTCCCTCCCAATATTCTACATCGACTGGCTCGCCGCTGTTGAGCTTATCGTGCACGTCGCTCGCCAACGCCACGAGCTGTTCGTAGGTCTTCACAGACAGCATCCTGTTCATGTCGGCCTTCACTGTAGAATCGATGCGAGAGCGTATACCGGCTTCCGTCGATGCCCGGCCGGCGGCCATTCGAAGGTCATCCAGCTTGTCTTCGCATACGATCATCATCGATCGCCAGAAGTCAAGGTTCTGTTCGCTGCGCTCCAGACTGAGATACATTTGGATGTCTCGATACAGCTCTTCAGTTTCCTTCATGTTGAGGTCGTCAAAGAGCAAATAAGGCTCTTCCATATCAATCTCCAGATCAGCGTCATCGTCATCGTCGATATCTTGGGGTCGCTCCTTTGTCGAAGAACCGTTTTGGGATTCCACTAGTGTCTGATGCTGAACTGGGTTCACCCATTTCAAATTGATAGCCAGAATATCGATGGCCTTCGCCCTCTCCTCGCGAATACGAATCACCGCCCGTTTCCTTGATTGCTCCAGATAGAAATCATCCTCTTTAGCCACCCATTCTGCCATCGCCGCGCTCTCCTGCTGGCGTGCCATACGCGATTCTTCCTCTTCACGCACCGCCTGCTCCCTCTCCCTCTGCTCTCGTTTCAGATTCAAACGAGCAATCTCTTCTTCGGCTTCTCGACGTCGATCTTCGTCTCTTCGGCGCGCCTCGGCTGGCTCATTCCCATCTTTCGCTCCTTCTCCGCCTTTTTTGCCCATGTAAATGCCTGCGATGGACCACGTCTCTCCTCATTGGCATCACCCTCGGTAGCATAGAGCAAAGTTTCAGCGGCTTTTGCTCTGCGTGCCGCCTCCTCTTCATCGTCTAAACGAGGACGAGACGATTTGCTCTTGTGATGGTGCCTTTGCGCATCTTTCTCGCGGCGTGAAGACGAATGTGAATGCCTGGTACGATCTCCATCTCTCTCTCGCTCTTTACGTCTTCTGCGCCGCTCCTCTGCATCCTCGTCGTCATGTCTACTTCTTCGATGTTCGGATGTTCGAGACAGATATCTGCTGCTGCCCCGTTCCAAATCGTCCTCATATCTGTCATCCCTGTGCCTGGCTGGATATCCGTCTCCACTGCTATGCTCTCTGCTATACTCTCTGTGACGCCGAGGCGGCGAAGCGGAGCGAGGCATCTAGCTTCAATCGTTGATGTCAGCGTCAAAGAAGTTGGCCATGTGTCTCGCTTTGCTTGAAATTCAAGGAGCCGACCAAAAATTGGCCTGAGCGCGAAAACCCAAAGCGCCAGTGAATGTACACATTCTTCCATTCCTCAACCATCTTGTCTCGTGTCTTCGATTGACATACAATATCGCAGCATGTCACGTACAACCGGCGGAGGCAATGCGGCAGCCCGAAGCAATCAAGCTTCTGCAGGATCGCAATCATCCGGGAAGCCACTTGCTTCCCGAAACAGTGTGAGCAGCAGTCCCTCACCTCGGCCCAACGCTTCGACGGCAAGCACGAGCCAGAGCGCGACATCAGCTCAAAGTTCGCCTGGGAATGCGACGGGCCTGCTGAAAGAGTACAAGTCGCTCGTGGGGCAAAGTGTAAAGCTTTCCTTGGAAGATGGTCATGACATCTTAGGCCTGCTCTGGTCATACGACGCACAATTAGGAGTAGTGGCTTTGGAGATACCCCGAGCGGCAGCAGCTATATTGCAAGGGCAAGCAAGTGGATCGGTGTACCCGAGCAAAGCAGTAGCCGCACCCACTGCAGTCACCTCATCGGTCAAAGTTGCAGCACAAGGAGGAGATGCCAGCGGGGCGAGAACTTCGTTTGAGCTGGTCAAATTGCGACGCATACAACGTGTGAAAAAGCTACAAAGCGGCGATTCAGTGACACTATCGGGGGCCAAAACAACGTTCACGGTCAGTCAAGCCTTGCTGGATGCATTCGACCCAGTCAAGATCACAGTGGCAAGGACAGACATTAACGTCGCAGCTGCAGAAGCTCGCGAAAGGGCGGCCACTGGCGAAGCAATGAAGAGGGCGGCCAAGATCGGTGTGGGTGTGTCCACGTTAGGCCAACAGGTGTTTGATGCACTGAACAAGACGTTGCCGTGCCGCTGGGCAGATCGTCATATCATCGTCATGGATGAATTCGTCATCTCGCCCGACAATTACGACACCGTCTCTGTGCCCAATGTCCCCACCTCTGCACTGCAAGCGGCTGCCCGAGGCGAAAAGGTTGCCAACGCACCTGCCGACATCGGCTCGCAGGCAACACGTTGGCAGAGGGTCACAAAGGTCTTGGAGGGAGAGCGAAAGAGGCTATCGGCCATATCCGCCAAGTAAGATGGGCGCGGCGCGAAAGATGGTCATCCGACGCATGTATAGTACACCACAATCAAATCTCGAGCATGGACAATGATTGAAGCACGGTGTGAATTCGCATTTGATTCTAATCTTAGCGTCCGAAAAGAATGCAGGTGGCATTATGTTCTCGTACACCTCCTCCACCTTCAACACTTTGATATGATGACAAGACTTTGCAGTGCGCTGCGATGATGCACACTATGACGAGATGAAGGAGAGAGGGCAGCACAAAGGGAAAGGGAAGTTCTCTGGACGGCCTGGCGATTTTATAAAGAGGGAGGAGCCGGAAACACACGCAGAACGTGCTGCTCAGCTTCTTGAAAGGGCTCGAGCTGCAGCTGCTCTTCGCAAGACGGAGGTGAAACCATCGTCTCTATTGTCAGAGACGCACAATGCACGACAGCCGGCCTCTGTGCCCATCTCTGAGCGTTCTGAAAGCTCTGATCAGCCTATACCCTTGCCGGTCCTACTCAAATCGCTCGTCAATCCGGCATTGGGAAGTTCTGCCTTTACAGTGAAGGAGGCCATACCGCTGGCTGGCAAGCTTGTGCGAGCGAAACTGAATACGCAGGTCAGACTGTCCCATCTAAACGGTCCCGTCTTGGAGGAAGATGCAGGAATTGCTAGCGAACAAGACAGAAACAAGATCCTGATCGCTTTCGGCGTAAGACAGGTGGGCCAGACGGGCAACCAAGCCAGCGGTAGTGGTACAAGCGCTACCCTGAAGCGAAGTCTGGAAGGGACGGCGACAAAGACAGGAGCTGACAACGCTCGATCGCCGCAAGCCAAGAAACGGAAACGATGGGCGCTTGACGATGACAGCTTATCGCGCGAATACGGCAACGTGCAAACGCCCAGGCGCGAACCTGGCCTGGGAGGTGAACAACTGGAATACGTCTTCAACGAAGTGTTGGACGAAGATGCGTTGCGTGGCAGATACGCACACGTCAACCGTGCGCCGATCATGACGGCTTGGACCACGCTGGTTCTGGAGCGACTGGGCTTTCAGCGTCGTGAGGCGCTCAGCTTGGCGCATTGCTATGTCAATACAACCTCAACGGCTCGGGGAATCTCTTTGGGGATCATACCCAGATCGGAACGGGATCGTGCGGTCCACATCGTCGGATCCAATCAGCCCCACTTTGAGTTGATGGGCGTCAAGATCCCTTTGATGAAGCTCAGTGGCACCGACGAATGGCGCGGCATCAGCGCCGGCCAGGTGGTCGGTCCTGATCAGGCGTTCAACTACATGCGAAAGTCCATGTACCAAACACTTCCGCTGGTCATCGGAGCTCTGACACTGTTGGCCGATTCCTACGTACTCGGCAACGAAGAGTCAAACGGCAATGCAAGTCTTGACGTGCCAAGTCCTGATCTCTTGCACGAGCGTGCATACGAGCTGTACACTCAATTTCGTCCGGAGACCGCGGGAGAGTGGGGCAAGAAGAGTTCGTTCTACTGCTCAAAGGCATTGGCTTTACGACGTGGTCACGAGGCCGAAATAGATGCTTGGGACGTCAAGCAGGATGGCGAGGCACTGGAAGCACAGGAATTCGAACGAGAGTTGAAGGCTTTGTATGATGCACAGCAGACAGCACCCGAAAACCGCTTTCAGACGGCCGAAGACGAGAAGGAAGGTGAAGCGGAAGGAAGTAAGGTGAAGGAGGAAAGAGATGTGTGATTCTTTTATTTTGTACATATATATTACATGCTTATCGATAGTCGCCTCTACGCCTGTCAGGGCTCCGCTCACGTCGATGGGACCGCTCAACACCGTTTGCATGGCTCGTGTACGTATCTCTCCTGTAGTCAGACCCGTCTTCGCGATCGCGTCTATCGTGCGAGGAGTAGTGGGATCGACTGCGTTGCTCTGACCTCCGTTCGTACGTGTCGTGTCGCCGTCTATCGTCTCGACGGTCGTAAGGACGTGGTGGGCTTCGATCGTGCCTGTATCGGTCGTCTGTTCGCTCTTTGTGGCCTGAATATGAGGTACTCCTTGGACCCGCTGTGATCTTCAGGCGTTTTCCCTCGGTGCGATTGGCATTCCAGCTGCTCGACAATTTGCTCACACTCTGCGAGAAGTCAACCCAGATACGTCGATCGTCGACAAGTACGTTTTGCATCTTGAAATACGCCTGTTCCGCCGAGTCTCGTTCATCGAATTCGATGAATGCATACTGCAAGCTGTCCCCGGTACGCTTGTCACGAATCACTTCGCAGCTCAAAATCTTCCCAAACCGTGAGAAGATCAGCTCTAGATCTTCGCTTTGTGTGACCGGATTGAGTTTACAAACAAGAGGATGTTCTCAGAGGTCGGACTTCTGCGAAGGGCAAGTCGCCCACCATTTCAAGCGTTAGGGCGGCCGCATTCGTATCTCGTTTCCTTCTCTCCTCATCACGCTCTTCGACGGGTCTGTCCCGTTCATCTTCGATCGCAGCAGAGGCGTCTAGACTGACAGCTGCAAGCTGATCAGGTGTCGGAGATGGTGTTCGTGACGGACAAGAAATCCAATAGGATCTTGAAAAGGATCATCCAGTACGACGACGTGTTGTATGCGGATATCGCGCATGGGTCGCATGTCCTTGTCTACGAATGCTGTATTGATCTGATCAAGCGTGCCTCCTTTCTCATCACCTTCGACCACTCTGCCGAATGGTGCATGCTTGTCATCCAGATAGTCGAGATCATCGCCAAGGGTCACGAAGAATTGACTTGCGGCCGTCAAGTCACCTTTGGCATCTTTACGACATGCCATACTGACGGTGCCCCGCTTGCTGTGTCGCCCATCGTCCAGCTTTTCTGGCCTGAACGAGCGCGAGGGTGAATACTGCGGCGAGCTTTCTTCAAGTAGTGACCAGACGCATTGTCCGCCGTTGCCGGAATTGCTCGGATCGCCTGTCTGTGCCAGAAAGCCCTTTTGTACGGAGAAGAAGGTGAGATAATTGTACTTGTACAGCTTGCACAGCTTCAAGAAGTTCTCGCAAATTGTTGGACATCGTTCCGTGTCCAGATCTATGACCAGATCGCCCAGCGAGGTTTCCAACAATACGCTCATCGCCACGCCTGTCCCATCCTGGTGTACTCTCTTGAAGGTGGAGAGAAAAGGCAAGGCTACGCTAGTGACGGATTCAACTAATTCTTCGGGACGCGTCTCACAAGCCGCACTCCTGCGTTTGAGGGGACAAGATCGGCACAGTGAGACGGTCAATCAGCAAAATGCAGGCGGCGCGTAATCATGTGGTGGAAAGCCATTGTGTAACATCTCAATCATCGCAATTCCGTTGATCACCATCGTAAGAACGACTTCAGAAGTCGTCAGTGTGATGTGGAACACAACTGCTTCGTAATCGGATAATCTGCTAAGAAATGAGCACGGATCCTGCCATCTCCAACACGCCGGCGCGGTTCGAAGCTTCTTCGATGAGCAGCACTACGCACTGAACAGCAGATCACCGCGCTCAGACCATAGTGGTCCATTCGACAGCCAGTCCTCGTCCAGGAGGCCGAGCGCGATGGAGAGAGGCCAGAGCCCCATCGCACGATCCCATGCACCGGCTGAGAACAATACCGCCTCCTTTGACAGGACACCGCCCTCCCTGCCCTTTGCCAATCACGCACGTACGCCATCCGAGGCACACAGCATTCAGAGTACGTCCAGTAGCCTACGACAGGCCTATGACGTGCTCCGAGGAGGGGTCTTCCCGCCTGGCATGCGCCATCTACGCAGAGGCGATGATGAAGTAGGCAGCGATGCAAGTCACTACGGTGATGAGGACGGTTATAGCTTCGAGGGCGAGGGTCCGTTCCGCCCCTCATCACCCCATGCTAATCAGTCGAACAATGGCAGCAGCTCGATGCATCGTAACACAGGTACGCGGGACAGCCATGACCCACTTGAGTCGCCCACTGTGCCGGAACGAAGGAGCAGCGCTACGCGGATGCAGGGTGAGCCCTTATCGCGTCTGGGAAGCAAGCGAGGTTCGGGTCAGAGCAAGCAGGAGGAGCTTGCTTTCAAGGCCATAGCAAGTGCCAGACAGAAGTCCTCACAATCTGCTGAGTCTAATCAACGCTCACACGACACATCACCAACGATGAAATCAGTTGCTTCCCACCCGTCCAACTTACGCGAACATGAAGATTCGTCGTCATCCGATCATGCCCGAACATTGCCAGTGGGCGACATGACCGAGCTGGAACGACAGCTGGAAGCCGCAGCGGCAGCAGATCCCAATCGACCGCGTACGCTGAAAGAAGCTCGAGCATTGGCGAAGGAACGCGCAAGGATGAGATTACAGGCAAGGGAGGGTAGTGATGCTACGATCAGTGCTGACACGTCCGGTATCGCTCTTCGACAACACCCACTCACCTCCGCCAAAGATGTTGCTGGCGCCGAAGGGAGTCGCGCCGATCATCGAATGGCGCAGGTCTTATCCAATCCGAGGCAGACAACGGGCGACAAGAGACCATCCGTCGCCACAATCAGGCCTGACGCCTTGCACGATATGTCCAGCTTACAGGCTGCCGTTGGAGAGGCATTGGATGACGTCAGCTTTCACTCCGGAACCACATCGACCACCATGGCCAGCGGTGCACCCAACGCATCAGCGCCACCTGTATCGCACAGCAATCCCCAGACACCGAAGACGCCGACGGCATCGCTGGGCAAGTTGCTCGCCGTAACTACAGAGACCGATCGAGAGTCCATCGCACCGTCGATCCAGTCGTTCGATTCCGCACCAGAGTCACCATTCACATCTGCCGCCCACATACCCAACTATACCAGCACCATTGCCGCGCCAGACCGAGATGGTTTTGATTCGACAGAACAACCGCCAACGATCCAGGTGATCCATACGCCGGCCAGCCATATGCGTCAAGCATCAGGCTTCGGTTTGCAACCCACCAGTATGCCGTTCGGAATACCCACAGAGAGACCCAAGACCTTCCATCCCCACCCCCTGCACAGCCATCAACGTTCAACAGCTCCCAATAAGATTGCCAGATTAGACGTGTACGGCAAATCCGTGCCATGGCCAGCCGCTTTCGATCCTGCGGCGATTGTCGAACAGAAGCGTCTGGCACCTTGGGAAAGGGCGAGAAGCTATGCACATTACTGCAACGACCTTATGAGCATACAGACAGGCCTACAGGTCTGGCTCGAGATGGTGCAGAGACCTGCCCAGCGTGTCAACGTATCCAAGGAAGCGCATGGCGTGGGCAATAGCATTCCCTCGTCACGACAGCTTCGTGGAGAACGAACGGAAGGGTCGTACGCTGCGAGTGTCAGGTCTGATGCCACCTTCCCGATGCGCGGTGATGGCGCAAAGGCCAAGGAGCTGCACGCCCATCAGCCCAGCGAGGCATCCATTGCGGAATCGCCTCCTGCGGCTCTTCCCGCCAATCTGCCTTACCCTATGCTTGCCAACCAACAAGCCGGGTCACCTGGACTGTCCAGTCCTGTCGTTCGGCACCAGGCGAAAACATCCCAGGATTCTGGCTTGGGACACGGCAGCCTGGACAAGCAGAATTCGAGAAGCTTCTTTTCCAATCTCGGTCGACGGTCGAGCACCAGGCGGCCAACCCATCCGAGCATCAGTGGACTCTCTGGTGTGACCGCCTCAGGATCCAGCTCCACACTGGCACGCAATCGTGGCTTATCACACAGCAGTACTGCAACGAGCAATGCGCAGTCAAGTGACTCCAGCGCCACGACAGTCACCAGCCCCGCTTCGCCGTTCATCTCCAGCACCCAGCGTGGCGCTCCAGTAGTGTCCTCGCCTTCGCCTTCGTCCCTGCCCTCGACCGCATCGACCACGTCGCTTGCACGTAACGGTCCTCAAGGCCCTCGTGCCTTGGGCAACGTGCCAGTCTCGGTGTCTGGCTCGTCGATCGCTGCAAATGCACCGCCCTACTTTGGCTCGCTCTCCACTACTCCCACGGCATTGGCCCAGGCTCAACAGATGGCCGCATCACCTTCCACGACAGGATCGGACAAGATCGGACTTCATGGTGTCACGGCAGGAGGAGGTCTTTACAGCGTACCTGCAGAACTGGCAGCAGATCACAGCAGTCCCCATCTCAATGCACCGACCGACTATTCTGCAGCGACAGGATCACTGGCGGACCGTCGAAGTCCACGTTCCCAGGCTGTTATACTACCTCCGTCCACCTCGGTTAAGAGCTCTCTGTCGTACGGCAGCGTTCGTGAGGCCAGAAGACCTACGCTGCCTGGTACGCTGTATCCACCGCCGTCTGGTGTATCATCCAGCCCATCGTCCGACTCACACGGCTCGGCCAAACAGCAAGGTGGCCACAACGGAGGAGGTCCCTTCGCCCAGTTGGGTCTTCGAAGGGGATCGGCTGCCTCAACGGCGGCGATCACGCCTGAAGAAAGTGATGCGCTGGACAAGTTGTCTGACGTACTTCCGGACGCAGATAGGAATACGTTGTTGGAGTACCTTCGTCGTGCAAACGGAAACGATCTGGTGGCCATCGGTGATTACCTGCAAAATCAGTCCAAAGAGGCTTCCAGTAAATTAATGCGTTGATGTGGTTCCAATCCTATATACATAGTGCGAACGGGTAAAACGCTCAGACCAGCCTTGGTTGACGTGAGAAGATCCGAGCGAGAAGGCGTGTTTTAAAACGATTAGCGTCTTGATGTATCCCCAATCGATCCTCTGCTCTTTACGGCATCATGGCCATCGCAGGTGACCAGACACCGGACGGCACCATGTCTGACGATATGTGGCTCGATCGGCTGCCTTCACATCCCATCTTTTCCTTTGCGTCCACGTTGGATGATGAGATCAACGTTGTGGCCATGGCGATACGTAATACAGACGTGCTGGTCGCGCGCGGTAACGAGCTACGTATGGCCAGTCTGCTTGAGGTGAAGCATGGCGGCGATGGAGCATCCAACCACTCCGTACGTTCATACAGACGATTGCGAGCGTCAAAACTTGATTTTGCAATCGAAAAATTGATCGTCAATCCGACAGGTAAACTTCTTGCCGTTGTCGGCTCGCATCAGGTGGTGGTCGTGGTGCTGCCTAGAAGCGGTGCATTGACACACGGGCTGCAAGGTACTTCTGCCATGGACACCGTGGTGGATATCAACGTGAAAGCAGCGGGCGGTTGGCTCTTTTTACCATCACGTCTCGCTCGGCAATCGAGCCAGGATCGCCGGTGCTCAATGGCACCCCTGGGGCAGCGTAGGCAAGTCGCTGCTGATCATGACCAGAGATGGCGTCCTGCGCGAGTACGACGCCGAAGACGTGGAGGAGCCTGCACAAACGCTCTATCTGTTCGACAGACAGCAAAATGTTGACGCCGGACCTGTTTATAACTTAGGCGACGAAAGCGTAATGCACGATCGTCTTCGTCATTTACGTTCTCGATCACGATCTCAAACGCCGATCAGATCGTTGGCCGGCGATCGCGCTCGTCGAAGCACGTCGCGACTTGCCTTTGATGACAATTCTGATTCTGGCGATGAGACCATGGACAATGACTTTGACAGACATTTCATACAGCCTCTGGCTCGCTTGGCAACATGGGCACAAAGGATCGCAAAGTGGTCTCCTTCACTCTGGCACTCGATCTGCGGTCTACGGCGGAGGAAGAAAAGACTTCAACAGCCCACGACTGGAGTCCGTTGACCGTATATGCGTTGTGTTCTACAGGAGATGTCTACGCCCTTTGCCCATTCCTACCGAAGGAGGCCACAATCCCTTCGTCGTACCTGCACTCGTTGGCATCCTTCGTCAGACTGCATCAGACATCGATCGCAAATGCCGATGTGGACGACGTGGCAGAGGCCCAGAGTAATGCAACCGCAGCGCGTTTCGTCGCCGCCCTGCTAAAGGAGGCAAGCTCGCAGCGCAGCACACGCGTTCGGGCAAGTACTCCGCAGAAGCCACGCAGAGCCATGTCAGCAACTCCGATGAGCGTCGATCTGGATGACGAGGTGGAGCGGCACGCCGACGAGATGGACGACCTGGTCAATGTACGCAACCCGGTTCACATCTCACAGAGTCAGCCTGTGGCACAAGGTCCCTTTCTGCTCACACCAGCGCCCCACGAGCTAAGCGAAGATCGGGAAGCGAATGCCACCGACATTTTCTTTGCGCATTATATGGAAGGCAAGACGGCGGGTGTAAACGTCATCGGCATTGCTTCAGACGACGGCCGTGTGGACATCTGTCTAGCCCTGGACCCTGTTCGACCCCGATGGCTTGCAGAAAGATCCGTTTCACGAACAAGAAGTCAGGCCAGCCGGAAGACTGGCCGATATGCTTTGTCAGACTCGGAAGATGAAGAGGACCAACAGTCCCTCAACGCGATTAACGCAACAGCAAACGCAATGGAGAACTTACCGACGTTGTTGGTGTACGAAACTATCGATCTTGATCTGCTGTCGATCGCAGGGGATTCTTTCGAGGCCAAAGAAAATTTCCTATCGCGGTCTGCAGTGCGATTTTTGCTGGACCCTCTATACCCAGACACTGTCTACGTACGGCACACAGCAGGCGTTCACGCAATTCGATTTGGCAGATGGGCGAATGATCTGG
>JAGFBR010000309.1:0-18617 GCA_019925795.1 Dendrobium chrysotoxum | reverse complement strand
TTTTAATATTGTTAGTGTAACACGTTTGACCTAGACTTATACAAGTAGGTTAATATACTTTATTGTAATGACATATTAAATTTAATAGAAATAAAATTATAATAATATAATTCAATAAAGCAAGGTATGCAGACATGGGTGATAGATAAATTTACTGCCTTAGGGCACAAAAAACTAAAAAATGTTACTTATTCTTTTATTATTAATACCTTTAATAGGAATATTTATAATATCTACTATAAGTTATGGTAGGGAAAAAGTACCTTCTACATTAACACTAAACCAAATAAAAATAGTTGGTTTATCTACTTCTGTAATTAATTTGTTTATATCTATGATAGTATTTGCATTGTTTAATTTTAGTAGTAATCAGTTCCAATTTGTGCAAGAATATCATAAAATAAGCAGCTTTGACTTTTACTTAGGTGTAGATGGTATAAGTATATACTTTGTTTTATTAACTACAATAATAATGCCTATCTCGCTATTAAGTAACTGAAATTCAATATCAGAAAATATAAAGTCATATGTTATAATTATATTATTATTAGAGACATTACTATTAGCTGTTTTCTTAGTATTAGATATATTATTATTTTATATATTTTTTGAAAGTATACTTCCTCCTCTATTTATATTAATAGGTCTATTTGGATCTAGTAACAGAGTTAGAGCCAGTTTCTACTTGTTTTTATATACTTTACTGGGGTCTTTATTTTTACTATTAGCTATACTATGTATGTCATCTATAATGGGTACAACTGATTTTGATGCTTTATATAAAACAAACTTTAACTTTTATACACAACTATTTTTATTCTATGGTATTTTTATAGCTTTTGCAGTTAAAACTCCTACAATTTTTTTAAATACTTGACTTTTAAAAGCTCACGTAGAATCACCCCTTGGAGGTAGTATAATACTGGCTGGTATTGTATTGAAACTTAGTTTATATGGTATATTAAGATTAATTCTACCTCTATTACCTAAGGCTTACTTCTATTTTACATCAGTTATATATGTAATAGGAGTTATTACAATTATTTACGCAAGCTTTAGTACTTTAAGAACAATAGATGTAAAGGAACTAATTGCGTATAGTTCTGTAAGCCACGCAGCAGTTTACTTACTAGGTGTATTTAGTAACTCAATACAAGGTATAGAAGGTGGAATAGTATTAGGTCTAGCCCACGGTTTTGTTTCTTCTGGTCTATTTATCTGTGCTGGTGGTGTATTATACGACAGATCCTCTACTAGATTAATTACATTCTATAGAGGTATAACACAGATTATGCCTTTATTTTCTATACTATTCTTCATATTATGTCTAGGTAATGCTGGTACACCATTATCTCTTAATTTCATCGGAGAATTCATGAGCTTATATGGTACATTTGAAAGACTACCATTATTAGGTATATTTGCTAGCTCTTCTATAGTATTTAGTGCAGCTTACACTATTTATATGTTTAACAGAATAGCCTTCGCAGGATCATTATCTAAATTCTTTAAATTTAACGTACCTGACTTAAATAAACGAGAATTTTCTATATTATTCACACTAGTGCTATTTACAGTAGTATTAGGTATATACCCTGCACCTATATTAGATGGATTACATTATTCTGTGTCATCATTAATATATTTCAGCACTGTATAGTGAGTTGTGCCAAAGGCATAACATATATAAATTTTATCCTTTTTTATTAAATTGAAAAATATTAAAATTATAAGAGTTATACATGTATATGACTTCATTGTTTAAAGGTACGCCTACATAGTACTAATGTTTATTTGTACGATCAAATTAGTAAGATAATACATGTGATATCTGCACATAGGCAACTATTTATGTCATATACATACCTAGTGGTCTGGCTTTTTATTATTAAAAACCCTTAAATTATAAATATTTATTTTAATATAAATAAATCATTTAATTGTTTTTACTGTTATAACAAGCGTTATAACGAACGCTATGGTAAGCGCCGTGGCAAAGGTCCATGTTCATGATTTGTCACCCTAACAAAGGCATAGCAAAGGCGGTAGTGTGCAAACAGAAAAGAGGAAGGTTCCATTTGTTGGTATGATGGGTTGAGCTGTAAACTCAATAGCTGAGGCTGTCGAAGGTTCAATTCCTTTCCTTCCTATGGTTAGGTTAATTGTTTTAATTTTTATTAAGAGATTGCTGAATAACCCCAAACCTAGTATATTAACTTTAGTTGTAACATTTATAGTTATTGTAATATAATCTACGTATATTATACACTATATAACATACTTATTCAGCCTTTATAGCTCAAAGGTAGAGCGGAATACTGTTAATATTCTGATATATGTTCAATTCATGTTGAAGGCTAATTAACAGTTTTTATCACACTAAATGTATAAACAATATTAATAAGCGTGTTAACTCAATGGCTAGAGTGTTGTGCTACGGACACAATTGTTGTAAGTTCGAATCTTACACACGTTTGACTCATTTCTGATGTTATACGTAATTAAACCAGCAGAGACATGTTGTAAAAGGTATTACACTTTGATTGCAAATCAAATAAACGGGGTTCAATTCCTCCATGTCTCTTTTTATTTTTATCTCTAAGGTATTATAGTACGATGTAGCGCTCATGCTTTAGCAGGCGAAACAACATAATATCAGTTATATTTATCAGTTTAACTATTAATTAATTTATATATTAAATAATTAAATATATGGCACTATAACAATAACCTGGCCATAGCATCCACAATAAAATAAAAAAGATATATCTCGTTTTTTTTCTAATAATAGTTCTTTTATCACCTTATTGCTTTACCCTCTGTGCCAAAAACAATACTATCTAATTTTTTTATAAGGTTATAGCTTAAATGGTAAAGCAAGCTGCTCATGATAGCTCAGATGAATGTTCAAATCATTCTGGCCTTAAAAGTAAATATAGATCTTTAAGCGTTAAATGCTAAACAAATTATAGTTCTTTGTTTTCACCGCAGGCAAAGGCCAGACACTCATGCTTTTGCAAGTGGGCGAAGACAGATGAGATAATAATATTATAACATACAGAGAAACATATACAGTAAAAATGAATCTTTTTAATGAAATACGTATTTCTTGTGATGCTCCTCAACCCTGAGGTACATATTTTCAAGATAGCGCAAGTCCTCAAATGGAAGCACTTGTAGAATTACATGATAACATAATGTTTTATCTAGTAATAATACTTTTCGGTGTAGCCTGAATAATGGTATCTATTATAAGAAACTATACTTATAACAGATCTCCTATTAGTAATAAATATCTTAACCACGGGACATTAATAGAATTGATATGAACAGTAACACCTGCTTTAATTCTAATACTAATAGCCTTCCCTTCATTTAAACTGTTATATTTAATGGATGAAGTTACAGACCCTTCTCTAACAGTTTTCGTTGAGGGACACCAATGATACTGAAGTTACCAATACCCTGACTTCTTAAGTAGCGATGACGAAGAATTAGAATTTGATTCTTACTTAGTACCAGAGTCAGATTTAGAAGAAGGAGCATTAAGAATGTTAGAAGTAGATAACAGAGTAATGTTACCTGAGCTAACACACGTTAGATTTATAATATCTTCAGGAGATGTTATACATTCTTATGCTTGTCCTGCTTTAGGTATAAAATGTGACGCATACCCTGGTAGATTGAATCAAATATCAGTACTTATAAATAGAGAGGGATCATTCTTCGGTCAATGTTCAGAAATATGTGGAATATTACATAGCTCTATGCCGATTGTTATAGAGTCTATCTCTTTAGAAAAATTCTTATCTTGATTATACGAACAATAGTATGACATATAGTTAACATTTTTCTTGCTATAGCCCCAAATAATATATTTTAATACACGTAGTTGTCCAATATAGTCTCTCATATATAGTTATCGTATGTTAATACCCCCTTCTTTTTAGTGGAGATGTGCTAATTTTTTTATTTTATGACTACTTTATATATTTTAAACGAAAATGCCACTAGTGGATTTAATTACAACATACTTAGTATTATATCATTTACTTCTATAATATGCGGTATCGCTGTTATTATAAGTAAAAATCCTATAGTATCTGTATTATTTTTAATAGGGTTATTTTTAAGTATAGCGTGTTATCTAATGATATTAGGTATAAATTTTATAGGTCTATCTTACCTACTAGTCTATGTAGGTGCTGTTTCTATATTATTCCTGTTTATCCTTATGCTAATTAACGTTAGAATATCAGAACTTGTAACTGACAATACTAATAGTATACCTCTAGCAATCATAATAGGTGTTGCATTTAATGTAACATTACATAGATTGTTACCTTCTAATGTGAAATTTGATTCAAACATCTATAACTTGGATGATGCGTTTAAATTTGAACTAACTGGTAACATTGCAGGACATAACAAACTAGATTATGCGTTAAGCAGTTTATTTTCAAATCCTAACAGTGACTTATCATTTGTTTCTTCGCAGGCATGGGACACGGCCTTAGCAGAAGTATCGCATATAACAAGCATAGGTAACGTGTTATACACAGTTTACCCTCTACTGCTTATAATAACAAGTATTATACTTTTACTTGCTATGGTAGGTGCTATTGTTATTACTATCAAACAATAAATATATGTGCTGTTTTAACTGCATATTTATCTCTTATTTCTTTTTTAGTAACTTTAATAATAAAAAAAAATTATTAAATTACACATACTTATTACTTATAATTAAAAATATATTTCGATTATTGCAAAACTTTTAAACTACCAGTTAATACATATCTTACAATAGTAACAAACTATAAGACTGTAAAATAGTGTTTATTTTTATACATAAAAATTTCAATCACACTTTATCGCAAAGATGAGAGATTATTTTTTATTACTTGTATTCTTTTATCACTTAAAAATGCCATCCCCGTTAATATTTATAAAATAATATATTGAAAAAAATAACAGAAAAAAGACAATGAGAATTTGAAAAAGTCATCCATTGTTTAGCCTTATAAATGGTTATTTAATTGACTCACCACAACCATCAAACATAAGTTACTTATGAAATTTTGGTTCTTTATTAGGATTTTGTTTAATTATACAAATAGTTACAGGTGTAACTTTAGCAATGCATTATAACCCTAGTGTATTAGAAGCATTTAATTCTGTAGAACACATAATGAGAGACGTTAATAACGGATGATTAATACGTTACCTACATGCAAATACAGCTTCAGCCTTTTTCTTCTTGGTTTACCTACACGTAGGTAGAGGTCTTTACTATGGATCTTATAAAGCACCTAGAACACTAGTATGAACAATAGGTACTTTCATATTAGTTTTAATGATGGCTACAGCCTTCTTGGGATATGTTTTACCTTACGGTCAAATGTCTTTATGAGCTGCAACAGTTATTACTAATCTTTTAAGTGCTATACCTTGAGTAGGACAAGACATAGTAGAATTTGTTTGAGGAGGTTTCTCTGTAAATAATGCAACATTAAATAGATTTTTTGCTCTACATTTTGTTTTACCATTTGTTTTAGCTGCATTAGCTTTAATGCACTTAATAGCTTTACACGATACTGCTGGTTCAGGTAACCCATTAGGTGTGTCTGGTAATTACGACAGATTACCTTTTGCTCCTTACTTTATATTTAAAGACTTAATAACTATTTTCTTATTTGTATTAGTCTTATCTATATTTGTATTTTTCATGCCTAATGTATTAGGTGATAGTGAAAATTATGTAATGGCTAACCCAATGCAAACACCTCCAGCTATAGTACCTGAGTGATACTTATTACCTTTCTATGCTATACTAAGATCTATACCTAATAAATTATTAGGAGTTATTGCAATGTTTTCTGCTATACTAATAATATTAACTATGCCATTCACAGACTTAGGTAGAAGTAGAGGATTACAATTCAGACCTTTAAGTAAAATCGCCTTTTTTGTGTTTGTAGCAAATTTCTTAGTATTAATGCAACTTGGAGCTAAACACGTTGAAACTCCATTTATAGAATTTGGACAAATAAGTACAGTATTATACTTTGCACATTTCTTAGTTATAGTACCATTTATAAGTATTCTTGAAAACAGTTTAGTAGAGTTACACTTAGCTGAACAAGATAATAAAAAAAATATAAAAATAATAGGTATTACCTAAAATTATACCATTTTTATATAATAGATTTTAATTTGTAGATTACAATTTAAACACTTAGATTTAACACGAAAAACTGTTATAATTAATCTATTTCTTACTATTTTTTACATTAAAAAATAAAAAAAAAACTTTACCTAATAATAATAAAATACCATGATTTATTACATTAAATATTAAGTTTATAATACATTTGTAATTAATTATTTACATAAATAATTGATACATGTATATTGTATTTTATTAATGTATTGATATGTTATATTATCCTACTCTTATTTCCATTATAGAAGTAATCATAGTAACAGTTCCTGTCCTGTTAACAGTTGCATTTGTTACAGTAGCTGAGAGAAAGACTATGGCAAGTATGCAAAGAAGATTAGGTCCTAATGTAGTCGGTTACTATGGTCTATTACAAGCATTTGCAGACGCTCTTAAACTTATATTAAAAGAATATGTATCACCAACACAAGCAAATATCGTATTGTTCTTCCTTGGACCCGTTATTACTTTGATATTCTCATTATTAGGTTATGCAGTAGTGCCATATGGTCCAGGTTTGGCTATATGAGATTTTAATTTAGGTATACTATATATGTTAGCTGTTTCTTCACTTGCTACATATGGTATACTATTAGCAGGTTGAAGTGCTAATTCTAAATATGCTTTCTTAGGTTCATTAAGAAGTACAGCACAACTTATAAGTTACGAGCTTATACTAAGTTCTGCTATACTACTAGTTGTACTATTATCAGGTAGTTTGAACTTAACCGTAAATATAGAAGCTCAACGAGCAATATGATTTATAATGCCTTTATTTCCTATATTTATTATTTTCTTTATAGGGTCTGTAGCTGAAACTAATAGAGCCCCTTTTGATCTAGCTGAAGCGGAGTCTGAATTAGTTAGTGGATTCATGACAGAACACGCTGCAGTTATATTTGTTTTCTTTTTCCTGGCTGAATATGGTAGTATAGTTCTTATATGTATCCTTAATACTATGTTGTTTTTAGGAGGATACGTTTTAGATTATACTATGTTATCTTATTTAGTAAACGATATATTATTTTTGAGAGAAGTTGAAATTTTTAACAGTCCATTATTAGAGGGTATGGTTTCAGGTTTAACTTTAGGTATTAAGTCTTGTATTATGATTTTTGTATTCATATGAGTTAGAGCTTCTTTCCCTAGAATACGTTATGATCAGCTAATGTCATTTTCTTGAACTATACTTTTACCTATTGTTATAGCCTTCATAGTGTTAATACCTTGTATTGTTTATAGTTTTGAAATTATACCTAGTAACATTAACCTTTTATAATTAATACATTATTTGTTTACACATTAAAATGTTAATAATTTAATATATAATGAAAAAATATATAAACAAAATACGTTAATTATTAACAACATTAACATTATACAACTCCTCGCGTTATAACAATAAAAATATATTCAACATGTCAATCATGGAGTGGTATATTTATAATCTTTATGCATAGTAATTCAAAAACATACAGTTTTTAATTACCTACTGCAATATCACCCAGTGTACCAGTATGTGTATAGTATGTTATAAATCCATATTATGCCATAATAATATTTACTAAAGTCTAAATATCCAAGGTGCTGACTCTTCTACTAACACTAACTCTACTCTCAAATGCCGTTACTTTAAGGCGAGACAAGTCTATACTGTTTTCAAGAATAGTGATATCGGGTCTTATATGTACGGCCTATATATCTTATAGTAATTTATATGTAAAAGCATTAGAAAGCGGTATAGGTTTATTTGGAGGTCTTTTTAATATAAGTACTTTCACACAAACATTTAATATATTTATATTTATAATAAGTGCACTTATATTAACATTAACTGCTTTTTACCCAAGAAAAATATATTTAACAGAACATAGTTCGATTTCTAGTCTAGTAAGAAAAAAGTTATCTTATAATAAATTCCTTATTTCAAACAAAACTGGAGAGCAATTTCGTATTATAGAATATGCCCTTATTATTGTGTTTATAATATGTGGAGCTGTATTCTTAATAAGTACAGGAGATTTGATATCTATATTTCTATCTATTGAATTGCAAAGTTATGGTCTTTATATATTATCTACTCTTTATAGGGATTCTGAATCTTCAACAGGTAGTGGGTTAACTTATTTTTTACTAGGTGGTTTATCATCTTGTTTTATATTACTAGGTTCTGCACTATTATATGCAAATACTGGTACTACGAGTTTAGATAATATATATGTAATAGCAAGCATTAGTGAAATCAATGAAATATCTAACATAAGTTACCTATACGAACCGTATTACTTTTACTCTGCTTTAATCATAATGATCGTTGGATTTTTATTTAAAATAAGTGCCGCTCCATTCCATTTTTGAAGCCCGGATGTATATGATGGAATACCTACAATAGTTACAACATACGTTGCTATAGTAGCCAAAATATCTATATTCGCTTTATTTTTAGAGCTGGTATATTACACACAGTATAATATATTTAGTAGTTCTGTTGCACCAGAACACCAAAATATATTTATAATGAGTAGTTTACTATCTCTATTTATAGGATCGGTGTTAGGGCTTACACAATTTAGAATAAAAAGACTATTTGCCTATAGTACTATTAGTCATGTAGGTTTTATGTTATTAGCGTTGTCTATAAGCAGTACAGAGTCTATACAATCGTATATATTCTATATATTACAATACACTATATCAAATCTTAATGCTTTTGTAATACTAATTACAATAGGGTACACATTGTATTTATATGTGTACAAAGAAGAACAAAAAGAAGATTTAATAGACAAGAAAAATTCTCCTATACAGTTAATAAGCCAAATAAAAGGTTTTTTTTACATAAATCCATTTATTGGTGTTAGTTTATCTATAACTCTGTTTTCTTTTGTAGGGATACCTCCTATAGCAGGTTTCTTTGCTAAACAGATGATATTGAGTGCAGCACTAGATAGAGGTTACGTCTTTATGAGTCTAATAGCTATACTTACTAGTGTTGTAGGTGCAGGTTATTACCTAAATGTGGTGAAAGAAATATTTTTCTACAAAGACAATTACAAGAGAAATCCTGCCATTGATAACTTAGATCTAAGAGGGGATATATCATCTAACAGTACTTCTGGTATGTCAAGTAATATAAAACCAATAGATTTCAAGTCAGAAAATATAACAATAAACAGTTCACTAAGCGTTATTATATCAATTCTAACATTGATATTAGTATTATTTATATACATACCAGATGAGTGGTTTAATATTGTTAGTGTACTAACTTTAACTATATTTAGAGCCTAGATGACAAGCCAAACATTTTTTCTTATATTTATACCCATATTAGCTATTATATTATTATCTCTTAATATAATACTTGCTCCTCATAATCCTTATGAAGAGAAAGATAGTGCTTTTGAATGTGGTTTCCACTCATTCTTAGGGCAAAATAGAAGTGAATTCAGTATATCATTCTTTATTTTTGCACTGTTGTTCTTACTTTTTGATTTGGAAATACTACTAGTATATCCTTACGTAGTAAGTGCATATGCTAACAGTATATTTGGATTAATAATAATGTTAATCTTCTTTTTAGTACTTACACTAGGATTTGCATTTGAATTAGGAAAGAATGCATTATCTATCGACAGTAGACAAAAAGCCCATACTGAAACAGGCTATGAGCCAGATCACATATCGAACATAGTTGGTGTTAGTGTTAATAATAACGGAAATAAATAATGAGAAATATATTTAAATCTTTAACAGTATTTCTATTTATAGTAGAAGTGGTTAGCATGAGAGTTATGTTTAAATTTGGCCTAGTCCAATTAAACTTAATTACCTTCTCCTTTTTATGTACCTTACTTGTTATAATACAAGTCCAAGTTATTAGTCAACTTAACGATAACAGGTGGTTAAATTGAAAACAAGTCGGGATTATAATTATAATCTCGCATATATTCTCTTATGGATTAAGTAACGGTATTTATCTTTATCTGCAAAATGAATTAACAATACACGAGTGATTGTTAAATATGTTGGGTTTACAAGACCTATTGATTAATATAGGTGCGTTTTTATTTCTAACAGGCCAAAGTCCAAGTACTACCCGGCCAATAGTTAGTCACATGGTATTGCCAGGAAACAGTAATTCCGGTAATATAACAAATAGTTCCTCTGGAAACTCAGGTGGTACGGGTGCTAACAATTCTTCAGGTGGTACTGGTGCCAATAATCCTTCAGGAGCTACAGGTCCTAACAATTCTTCTAACGGTTCAGAACGTTATTGGAGAAATTATAGACTCGGTGGTCCTAATAGAAACATACCTATTATGCCCAGTCCTATTAGTAAAGAACTTCCTGAAACTGATGGTACTACAGAGACTTTGGTACCTGGACTTTCTAATACAATGGTTAGAATGGTAGCAGGAGAAATATTAGCCACAATGTGAACTATAGGTGAATATAAACAAAACATAAGAGCGGGTGAGGTTATGATAGCATGTAACAATAATCCTAAAGCTTACACAGTACTTTCTTCAGCTATGCAATTTAGTAGCATGAACCACCCTCCTGGTTCTCCAGAGTGGAACAATAAACGTATAGCCTATTTAAGTGAGCGTGAAGGAGAAGAACGTCAATTATACCCTAGATCGTTTGTGGTCGCACGTCTTAAAAGTTATGTAGAATCAAATGATTAGAAATACATTATTATAATTAAGTCTAGTCTCCCTTGCGCGGCAAAGGCGATAACATTAGTTATAATAAATATATGTAATACAAATATCCTATTTATCCTTTGGCACTTACACATCACCTTTGCGGTCGGTGAGGCAATAAGAATTATTACAATGCACAAGACATTAATCCAAGTTTTAATTAATATCATTATGTAATGAGTTTATCTTTAATTTTATTCTTAATAGGTATACTAGGTTTTGTTTTAAATAGAAAGAACATAATACTGATGCTTATATCTATTGAAATTATGTTATTAGCAATAACGTTTCTAATTTTGGTTTCTTCTCTTAACTTTGATGATATACTTGGCCAAGTATATGCTATATACATAATAGCTATAGCTGGTGCAGAATCCGCAATAGGATTAGGTATATTAGTAGCATTCTATAGATTAAGAGGAAGTATCGCTATCGAATTCAAATAATGTATCTATCTATATTAATATTACCCTTATTAGCTTCAATAACTTCATCATTCCTTGGAAGAAAAATCGGTGTTACTGGTTCACATATAGTTACTTGTACTTCTGTTTTACTTACTACTACGGCTGCTATATTAGCTTTCATAGAAGTGGGTATAAATAACATATCAGTATATGTTGAGTTGTTCAGATGAATAGACTCAGAATCTTTAAACGTTCTATGAGGTTTCACTTTTGATTCGTTAACAGTATCCATGTTGATACCTGTATTAATAGTCTCATCATTAGTGCATATATACTCAATAGGATATATGAGTCATGATCCTCATAATCAAAGATTTTTCAGTTACTTAAGTTTATTCACATTTATGATGATAATACTTGTAACATCAAACAATTTTTTAGTTATGTTTGTAGGTTGAGAAGGTGTTGGAGTGTGTTCTTATTTATTAGTTAGTTTCTGATATACTAGAATAGCAGCCAACCAAAGTTCTTTATCCGCATTCTTAACTAATAGAGTAGGAGATTGTTTCTTAACAATCGGTATGTTTGCCATACTGTGATCTTTTGGTAATATAGATTACTCAACTGTGTTTTCTATAGCCCCGTTTATGACAGATAATCTTATTACTATAATAGGTATCTGTTTGTTAATAGGTGCAATGGCTAAAAGTTCACAAATAGGTCTTCATGTATGATTACCTATGGCAATGGAGGGTCCTACTCCTGTGTCGGCATTAATACACGCAGCTACTATGGTTACTGCTGGAGTTTATTTATTAATGCGTAGTTCTCCTCTTATAGAATATAGTAATACTGTACTTTTATTATGTTTATGAATTGGTGCTATAACTACAGTATTCAGTTCTCTTATTGGTTTATTTCAACAGGATATTAAAAAAGTTATAGCCTATTCTACTATGAGTCAACTTGGTATGATGGTTATAGCCATAGGGCTATCATCATATAATGTAGCTTTATTTCATTTAGTTAATCATGCTTTCTATAAAGGTCTTCTATTCTTAGGTGCTGGTGCAGTAATACATGCTGTGGCAGATAATCAAGACTTTAGAAAATACGGAGGGCTAAAACCTTTCTTACCTTTAACGTACTCAGTTATGTTGATAGCATCATTGAGCTTAGTAGCATTCCCTTTTATGACAGGGTTCTATTCTAAGGATTTTATACTTGAATCAGCATACGGTCAGTTTTATTTTTCTAGTATAGTAGTGTATTTCATATCTACAATAGGTGCTATGTTTACTACACTTTACTCAGTTAAAGTATTGTATCTTACATTCTTAACTAATCCTAACGGTCCTATTGTAAATTACAAACATGCGCATGAAGGAGATATATTTATGAGCATGCCTTTAATTATATTAGCAATATTCTCTATATTCTTTGGATACGTTACTAAAGATATGTTTATAGGATTAGGATCTAACTTTTTTGTTGATAATAGTATTTTCATACACCCAAGTCATGAAATAATGCTAGACACTGAGTTTGCTGTTCCAACTTTATTTAAAATATTGCCTTTAATATTTACTGTATCACTAAGCTTAGTAGCTATACTACTATCTGAATTTATTCCTAAGTCATTAATAAATTTCAAATTAAGTAGATTTGGTTATAATGTATTTGGTTTCTTTAATCAACGTTTTTTAATTGAAATGTTCTACAATAAATATGTAACCAATATGGTATTAAAATTAGGAGGTCAGACAACTAAGATAATAGATAAAGGTTCTATTGAACTAGTAGGACCTTACGGTTTAGAAAAGGGGTTAGTAACTTTAAGTAAAAAAATAAGTAGTTTAGATACAGGAGTTATAACATCTTACGCCTTATATATACTGGTGGGTCTAACTTTCTACATAACACTTGGATTAGTGAACAGCATAGATACTGATTTACTAATTGTTATTTTATTTAGCATGTTAAGTATGATGTTTAGTTTAAATAAAGACTATATTTATAGACAGATCTAATTGGACTCACACCACATTGAAAGTGTATTTACCACTGTTAGACTGTGGTTTATGCTTTATAATAAATAAACCTGTATATTACAATGAGATAATGCCGCCTTTATTTGTACGCAATTGCAAGATCATATCATTATAGTAAGCCAATTAAGTACTACATGTGGTGGAGAATTTGTAAATGCTTCAAACATACCTCATCCTGGTTTTCTTTACTCTGATTTTAATTAATTAAAAATAAACTTTAGTATCACATATACTAATCCACGTTGTTATTACTATTTAATATATAAATTATTTTTTATGTAAAAAAAATAATAAAAGCTAGAACACGTGAAAATATAGCGCATAATAAATAAATAATGTGGATATATTTAGTAATTATATTTAACAATTTCTAGTTAGATCTCGTATATATTTCTTATGTGTTGTTAAAAATTGCTATACACTAGTACACTTAATTACAAACAAATCTATAACACTCACAGATTAAGACTAGTAATTTATAATAAACCTAGTGTATAAATACAATGCGTATTAATATAAAAACATGATTAATTACTATAGATTACTATAGTTACAATTTGTTTTTTCTTCAAACATGTTTTATATGACGTATAGGCTAGTTTATAAGTTCTAATACATAAAGTAAATATTGTAAAACCCATTACTCAAAACTTTCTTTAAATTAGCCATGTTATTTATTAGTGTGTATATAATAGATATTAAAAAACACTTATATACGAATATATATTTTTTTTATCTTTTATCACTATAACGCCAAACGTATATTTATAGCATTATTTGGGCCTATAGCAAAAAAAAAATTAATAACTATGAACCTCAGTAATATACTGATAAGAATAGGAATAATCATACCACATCAACAAAGTGTCAGTATAATATACCTGCCTCAAGTCCTAAGTGGTGATTTTCAGTAAGGTGATAAGCCAGTAAACGTCATATACCTACAGCTAAAAATATTGTACCTATTATAACGTGCAGACCGTGGAAACCAGTACCAAAATAAAAACATGATCCGTATGCACCATCTGATAAAGTAAATGAAGACACAGAGTATTCTACACCTTGAAATGCAGTAAATATCAGGGCCAATATTATAGTAAATAGTCCTCCATACAATGCACCATTTCTATTACCCTGTATTAAAGAGTGATGAGAGTAAGTAATTGTAACACCAGATGCTAGTAATATAACGGTATTTAAAAGGGGTAGTTCAAAAGCATTTATTGCTTCTATACCTATAGGAGGTCATTGAGCACCTAGTTCCACTGTAGGTGATAGTGCACTGTGAAAGTAAGCTCAGAAAATAGCTAAGAAAAACAACGCTTCACTAACTATGAATAAAGCAACACCCATATTTAATCCTTTTTGCACTGCTAATGTATGATTACCCAAGTAAGTACCTTCTGAAATTACATCTCTAAATCAGAAAAACATACTTGAAATAACTAAAATTAGCGCTAAAGGTAATCAAGTACCTGCATTTTCAAATCCGTGTATAGTTGACACTGTTGAAGTTGTTAGAGTTAATAAACTCATACATGTGAATAAAGGTCAAGGAGAAGGAGATACTAAATGGAAGGGATGTCCTTGAAAAGTACTTCTATGTATATTTAACATAATATTGTAGTTTGTAACCATATTAATGACATATATATAGCGATTTTTTTATATAACTTTTTATATAAAAGTACTCCTAAAATAGTAAGGAATAGGTGACTTGAACACCTAACCTACCGTGTGTAAAACGGTTGCTCTACCAATTAAGCTAATTCCTTTTAGCTAACATTAAATGCTTTTTTTCCCTTTTAACTGTATAAAATAAATAGAAAAATATAAAGTGTAATAGGAATAACCTAGGGCCTTTTCCAGCCCTTTACCAATTAGACATCAATATATTATAACTTCTTATTAAGTACAATAAACAACGTTTAGAGTTTACTTTTCTTTTATGTTTTTAGTGCTTTTATTAAAATGATATAAATAATGTAGCAATACTAGCCAGAGGAGAAATTTGAATTCTCATTATTAATGCATGAAATTAATGTTCTAACCAATTGAACTACTCGGGCTTATTAGTTTTCATAACACATCTCTTTTAAGGCTTAAGGCGAGGGTGGATATCCTGACTTGAACAGAAAACTTACTGTGCCACATACAGTTGTTCTACCTATTGAACTATATCCACCTTTGTTTAATGTTACAGTTATTTATCATTAAGTTGTTATAGCTACGTTACTACTACATTTATAAATATTATCGATGTTAGTTTGGTTTTAAAAATAATAATTACTTATTATAGTTTTTATAGTGTAAACCGGTTCAACTTAAACGCTTGTATTATGTTGGAGTGATTCGAACACTCATGGGTAAATACCAAAAATTTATGACTTACCGATTAGTCTACAACATATTTATGGCCTTTGCCTAACAATAGAAGCAATTAATATATGTGTACCATCAGTTATAAAGCACCTAGTAATCTATATACTATTATTTTCATTAATACAAACTAAAATAAATATTTAAGGTAAATCCGACTTGAACGGATATGATTTTTAATCAAATAGTCCTAAGCTATTCCTGTCTACCATTCCAGCATTACCTTTCTATTTTTTTTATGATTTTCTTTGATATACTTTTTTTTATATAACATAATAAAAACATAGTTATAAATTGTTGATTTTCTAAATGAATAAGTACTAATAATATATGCGGACAAAGGACTTGAACCTCTATTTATTGGACATGAGCCAATTATGTTACCATTACATCAATCCGCATTGTAACCTTAGTTATATGTAAATAAGTTGCAATCTTAGTATTATTTTTATTTTTTATGTGGAAAAAATAAAAAATATAATGGGTTATAAAAATAAGATTAGGCTACGTATAATAGTAAGAATGCCATCATAAGAGCAAATAATCCTGTTGCTTCTGCGAAAGCGAATCCTAATATCGCATATGAAAATAATTGTCCTCTTAATGAAGGGTTTCTTGCCACACCTAGTATAAGAGCACCGAACACTACTCCGATTCCAACACCAGCACCTATTAATCCTGTTGTGGCTAATCCTGTTCCTATAATTTTTGCTGCTTGTAACATAGTAGTAATATAATTTAAAAATATAATTATTTATTTAAAGTAAAGTATAACGAAAGTTTTAATAGATTTGTGTTTAATAATAAAAATATATAATTGTTACTTAAATAACAAAGCACTCAGTACAAATATATTTGGTGATACTGTTGTACCATACCACAAATATATATTATACAGTGTTGTTTTACAAGGGGGTACATAGCATATAAAGCTTGTGACTCTGCAACTGAATAAATGAAAATAGATATTAATTACTATTGCTGTTATAATCATATTCTCTTATAGTTCTAGTACGCCCATACCTTATTACTCACGAATAAATATAAGCAGTACCAGATTTTACACCCAGTGCTCTGGTAGTAATATTGAATTCGACTGTACCAGGTCTTACTTCTAAGTTCCTAATAGTAATAATAGCGTGGCAGTCTCTAAAAGAAACTAAATAATCTACTTTTCTTGTTAGACAATCTGCAAGAGCTGGCCCACTACTGACATCAGTAGCTTTACAAAAGGGGTTATCGCTATTGTTATTACTATTATTTGTTCCCTTGTTGTCATTACCTTTGTTATTTTTATCTTTATCTCCGTTATTGTCATCACCTCTAGAATTAGATTTGTGTCCAGATATTTTTCCAGCTGCAGTTTCTCCTCCATCAGAGCTATGATTAAGCATACTATCTATAGAAGGACCTGCTAAACAAATAACTATAAGATATATAGGCTATACATATAAGACCTGATATCACTATTCTTGAAAGCAGTATAGACTTGTCTCGTCTTAAAGTAACGGCATTTGAAAGTAGAGTTAATATTAATCAAATTATTAACATTGGGTGTATCTGTTTTTAAATAAGTAAACAGTATGGAACAATACATATCGTAATTTAAATTAACCTTTATTGCCACTATAGCGACTAAAAGAAAAAGAATAATTTTATTATATATATTTTTAATTTTTTTTTTTTTTGGGGGGGGGGGGGGGGTATGATTACAGTTAATATTAATTAAACCCGTGCAATTTCCACTACACGAACCGTATTTCGACTTAACACTAATCAAAGTCACGCATACGAAGACATCATACAGAAATAATGAGTAAACCTAATTGTTTTTCGTAAAAGTCCGTACTAGCCAAACTTATTGCACATACTCCTTTCAGCGCCTGACGAGTGGTTAGTACCTATCTGAGATTAAATCCACCGTGGTGTGGTGACTCACGATTACTAGTAATTCCTTTTTCATGCAGTCGAGTTACAGACTACAATCCATTTTATCTTCTGTTTTAGAGATTTGCTAATTTTCGCACTTTTGCCTCTCTTTGTGCAGATTTATGTGGCACGTCTATAGCCCACAATATTAAGGTCATGATGACTTGTCTTAGTCCCTGTTATCAATCCAATTATAGCGGTGATCTGCTTATCTTTATGTAATAGTAATGGTAAACTAATACAATAATAAACAAGGGTTTACGTTAATTTAATGGATCTAACCAAAATCTCACGACATTAACTGAAGACAGCCGTGCAACGCTTGTAATTATTTTCTTAACCTAGTAAATATCTCTTGATATTAGTAAGTATAATTTATAGGTGTGTCTAACAAAAGCCAGGCAACACCTAGTCAATAAAAATAACCATTCAAATTGTGGTAAGGTTTTTCGAGGGTCATCGAATTAAATAACATACTTCACTACTGGTTTCAGAAACGGTCTAATGATTTCAGTTCCTGCGTTGCCACATTACTCTTGAGGTGGAGTGCTTACACTTTCATTTATACACTTATTACATATTTAGTCTATAACACTCATAATTTTCTGCCTGGACTACTAGGGTATCTAATCCTATTCGCTCCCCAAGCCTTCGTCCCTTAACGTCAGTTTATACATAGAGGTTTGTCTTCGCCGTTATACATTCCATTAGTATCACAGAATTTCATCTCTACACCAATAGTCCTAATATTTACCTCTCCCATCAAACTCTAGCAAATCTGTACCTTTTGGGGCCCAATTTACCGTCTAGGTACCCTTTAAACCTAATAAAGATGAATAACACTAGTCTCACTTGTGTTGCCGCGACTGCTGGCACAAGAATTGGTCGAGACATGTAAATAGAAATCTGTCATTATCAA
>JAGFBR010000048.1:0-37257 GCA_019925795.1 Dendrobium chrysotoxum | reverse complement strand
GATCTTTTTCTATGGAAGCGGGCGGCTGCTTTTTAGAAGTTCGGCCCGGTTTTTTCTTTTTTACTAAAAAAAGGGGGGGAGGGATTCACCTTTCTAAGCATATTCTGTCATACCAGCATGGTCCACTTATTTGTTTTCGATTGGAGCATCAAGCAGCGCAACCCGGTTCTACTTGACTAAGCCCCGTGCTCGTCCAAGGAGGGGAGTTTGCTTTACCCAACTCCCCTTTTTGATAACAAGGCAGAAACCCCCGACATTCATTAGTTTCGAATGAAGAGTGCCCTGCCCTCTTTTTTCTTCCCTAAATCTTGGATTTGGAAGTTGGTAAAGACCCACCCTTGTTTAAGTCAGAATGAGTCCCGGGACCCCGGGACATTGGCTTCGCCAAACAGTGAACTATTCAGGATCGCATCCCGCGCATATTCAACATTATAGCCCGCAACTGATTCAGCTTCCGCTTCTGGGAGATCAGACGGAGCTCGATTTAGTTTCTGCTAGACGAGAAATAAGAACATAACAAATACGGGGAATAAGGGAATACCGGACCATATCTGCTTTTGCGCCATGACAATCTCACTCGAAATTACAGGGACCTACACATATTAGTACAGTATACCGGGGTCCCCGGCCAGAACCACACGTGCAAGTTTCCCTGCATGTGGCTCGTCCGTGCTCTTTTCCATAGGAACGATTTCTGCGCCCTAAGAAGCAGAACGCGCCATCACCTACAGCCCTTTCCTCTGCCGGGACTTCCACGAAATGAAAACGGGCGGCATCGTCGTATGCTCGTGCTCGACATTTGTTGCCCTGGTGTATATCCCGGAGTACCCCTATGGCCGATCTGTCACCCATACATTCTGGGCTTGGCCCCGTCCCGTGTGGAGAATGCCCCCTGGAGGCACGGCTGAGTCAGTTATTCTCGCAGTTCAGAGTGAAAATATGTAATCTCTGAAAGCATGGTTCTTGCCCCCTTTCTCCTCCTCCTTGGAGCTCGTCCATTCGTTTGGTGATCCCTTGCTCTCACGTTCGAGTGTTTGCTCGTCGTTTAGGCCAGTGAGTTACATTTCTGCTAATTGAAGTCACCTCCGGGGTTCTTCGCACCTGGGTAGTACCAGGACCCTTGTGCCCCGGACTGCACTGCCCGCCCAAAGCTCGCCCTATGAACCCAAAACTCAAACGCAAGCGCCTTGCGACGAGACGCGGACATTCCTCATGCTGAGGTTCCCTCCGGTCCGTTCCCGGGTTGGGTTAGGGGAACATCCGAGCGATTGCCTTCGCGGATCCAAACGTGCTCACAAGGCGCACAATAAGAATCAGACCAATAGAGACTTCATAAGGGACCATTTGAGCTGCAGATCGTAATGCTCCTAGAAAGGCATATTTCGAATATAGAGGACGTTCCCAACAATCCACGAGAATATCATTACCCCACTATGAACCGTACGAGCACGTCCTCTGTCACCCCCACCGCGCTTACGGCTCTATACCCCAACTTGCTCTGGCCCCGGGTCCTCCCGCATCTCTTTCTTCCTCGGTAAACGGACCGTGGAAGCAGGGGTATTTCGCTTGGGCTGATAGAAAGCAGCATATCTCTTTTTTCCCTCCTGACCGAACCAAAGAAAAAGAGTTGAAGTCCGGTCGCGTCGGAGACATCTTTATCTTAGGAGGAGGCTTCGTCGTCCGGCTCCTCCTAAATTCTTTTAGGATCGGCCGGCTCATCCTCGGAATCCGAAAAGAAAACAGAGACAGAATTTCAATGACATATAGAAAGAAGAAGACTGAGTAGCTTGCTTACTCTCAGTCTAGCGTGCGTTGGCGGCAAGGAAGCATTGGAAAGACTAGACCATACACACATTAGTATTAGTACAAGAGGCATTCGGGAAGCGACGTTTTCGCTTCTTAGAAGCTTCACTTTAGTTGGCCGACCACTACATAGAGAAAACTACCAGTCATAAGCGATAGCGAAGCCTAGAGAGGCGGAAGCAGTTGCTTGATGGACGAAACCGAGCCGATACGATAGGCGGGCGAAGCGAGACCAAGCCGAGCCAGACGTGGAGTGGCGAAGGAGGCCTACTATACGTATACGTGATTAGTCACCAGTGAAAGACATTTTTCGAAAAAAGAAAAAGTGAACTATTTCACAGTGTTCTTTATAATACAAGTACCAATTTTGCTTCTTCATTTCCGAATTTGCTTGCGACAAGTCCTTGCATTAGTATGAGTTCGTTGGCCGCGTAAGGGCGATCCATCTTGATGACGAATTCCACGATAACGAGAAA
The DNA here is from genome assembly GCA_019925795.1 of Dendrobium chrysotoxum. NCBI lineage: Eukaryota > Viridiplantae > Streptophyta > Magnoliopsida > Asparagales > Orchidaceae > Dendrobium > Dendrobium chrysotoxum. The sequence goes on along the minus strand of JAGFBR010000048.1, from coordinate 34,978 downwards.
TAGAAATTAATCGTTCGATGTCTGCTCGTTCTCCCCTCTTCAATTCCCAATGAACAACATGATCTTGACTTATCATTTGTTCCATTTGGTCGATCTGAGACTTAGTTAACTCATTCATCTTGATGTTCCCACTGATACCTAATCGATAACGAACCTGAATGGCTTTTTTAGGTCCAATTCCATCCATTTTTGTTGAGGCAATTCTGACTTGTTCATCGGGAACTGATCTAGCTCCTGAGATATATGACATTCTGAATCCTTCTCCTGGTCTTCTCGGCTGGAATCTACAATGGGTGTCTCCCTCCTCCTCTACTCCCGAACCAAAGACTATATAACTCGAGCGCCAGCAATTTCTCTTTACTATCAAGATCATACTTAACCTCTACCCTAACTAACTATATGCTTCCAGTACTCTCTCTTTCTTTGATTCTTCCGTGGATCTCCGAAAAGAAAAAGAAGGGAAAGTCTCCCTCCCAACATTACTATAGGCGAGAAGGAGCCCGCCTTTATCCGACTTTCTTTCTATTCGACTTTCTTTCTCTTTTCTCTTTCTATTATCTATTCTATTCAAATTCTTGAAAATTCTTAGAATTATATCCATATTCATGGAAATAGATTCAATATTCTTGAAATAGAAAAGAAATATTGAATATTTCATTTTCTATTTTTTGTATGTAATATTTTCTTTGAATAAGAAGTCATATTGTCCAAGATTTTTCTCTTTTTTTTTTATGCTTTGCCCTTTTAGATCTATAGTTTGAAATGTATTTTGACCTGTGTTTTCTGAAAAATCTTCCGGGTCTTGCTCTGACTACTGGGGACCCGCACTGATAGGAGTTTTGCTTTCACACGGAAAAAAAATTTCTCCTTTGAATTCCTTTTTTTTTCTTTTTCTTTCGCACTGGAAACTATTCTAGGAGAAGTTCGAATCCGTTTCGTTCGGATATTGATCGGTCTTGGTTTGACATGGTTTACGCGTTACTGGTTCCCGGAAGAGTCAATTTCTCCATTAGCTAAACCCTTTCTTACCCTACCTTTGGACTCGTATTTTGTTCGTACACAATCAACGGAGGCCTCCCCGACATATGTTGCAACGTCTCCAATAGCATGCTCGTACTTCGTCTTTCCCTTAATAAGTCATCAAATTTGGTGCTTTTCGATCCCCAGTTGCTATGGGGAACAAAGGACGAAATACAATCGATTCCTCCATTTAAGTGGTTCTCGCTTCTCCTTGTTCCTGTTCCTAACTCCTCCCCGGGTAGTTCCCAATGTTTGGCACTTTCCATACTTCGTGGGTGCAACATCAACAAATTCGCTCATGATCAAGTTACAACCTAAGATCTATGACCATATTATGTTCACTGTTCGTATTTCGTTCATTCCATCGGTATGCTCCCAGGTACCTGTCATTTTGATCCGTTTGCCAGAACCAAGGCGCGAAGCGTCTGTGGAAACCTTCACGAGCAATCGTCGTTTTTTTATGGTTTTTCCGCTTATCACAGCAGCTCTTTCCACACCTCCAGATATCTGGTGCCAAATCGTCGCCCGTTTCCCTATTTCTTTTCTAATAGAGTTGGCTATCTCTGTGGCATTGATTGTACAAGTTCGTGAAGAGGGCTGGACGAGTAGAATGAGGGAAAGCGGCTCGATCGACAAAAAAGAGGAGTAGAACCTGGCAAAAGAAAAGTCACTATCAAAGAATTCCCGAGCAATTCTAAACCAACATATGCGATTCATTCCCGTCATTCTGATATGAGAAAAAACAGATCCTGACCTAAGGAGCGGGATGAGTGATACATCCGGCGAGCGCCGGTGAAGAACGCAAGCAAAGCTGGAGCTCGGGCATTGAACTATGAAATCAAGCAAGAGAAAGGAGGCAAACAGGGTTGAAGGCCTGGAACCGAAAAGCTCAGCTTTGCGGAGCGGACCAATCTTCCGTACCGCGCGGACTGCGTTGGCAAAGCCAACCCTCTTCCTCCCGGCCCAATTTCGGCAAGGGACATGACCAAATCAAGAGGTTGGGGTCTGCCCCTGTGCCCTTAAAGCACAGAAAAAGGCACTGGTCTGTCCGTCAGTCCACATGTCGATCGCAGAGCCAACATTTCCATTTCGCTATCCGCTCGTTCCCGCGGGAAGCGCTAAGAGCTAAGCCACTAATGTCGTGGCGAAGGTTATACCTAAGAAAAGAAAGTAAGCGAAGCTCAGGTTTCGTATGTGTTATCTCCTTTCGATCGAGCGAGAACTTCTAAGGATAAGGAAGGCCTTCACTCTCAGCTTCAAAAGCGCGCAAGGGGGGAGGGGGGATCCTTAGGTTTTTGTGAAAGGTGCGCGACTGTGAAGGAGCATGCATGTTCTTGCTTCTATTCTAAGAAAACCCGAATTGATGTCGATTCATCCACACTTCCATTCTGAAAGCTAATTGCTTGCTGGCTGGGAGCTGTATGAGCGGTAACGTCCACGTACGGCTCCGTGAGAAGGTGGACGGAAATGGCCTTGTTGTACCTCACTCCCGTCTTCAATGGGGTCTGCTCTTTTTTTTTTGGGGAGTATGCCAATATGATCTTAATGAGGTGCGGGGCTTTGCATCTGACATTCGTTGGGCTTTCCTCTGCGGGAGCCAGCGTCCCGGCGGTTTTGTGCGTGCAATAAACCCCTCCGGCCGAAGAAGACTAGTGGTAGGTGGTCCCGCGGAGCTTTCGGAGAAGGGTAGCCTAGTGTGTCAGCAAAGCAATGAACCGCGGCGAACCCTCAGACGACCCATCTAAGATATAGGGGGGAGATCCTCAGTAGTGGTGACCCTTTGACTCTTCCACGGACTTATACATGTACCGAATGCTCATACGGGAAAGTGAACTCCTGGGTCTGGAACCAGGGGGGTTGCTCCGAGAAATCCTTTCTTTCTCGTCCACTCCAGGGGGTGCGGACACACCTGCGCGGATTACAGGTGACGGTTACAAGAATGGCGGGGAAGTGAACAGTACCCGACGACATTCAGGGATGAATGTAGACCCATCGGGCAGGGATAATCATTCCGGTCCCGGGAGAGGTGGCGACACCAGTCTGAGCTGAGGGAAGCCCTATGAGTCACTGAAACGACCGCAGGAGGCGCACCCTAAGCCCAGCTTCTCGGAGCTGCTATTGCGAAAGGAAAGACCGCTTACCCTGACGACTATAAGCAAGAGGGGGGCTGGGTTGCTCGCCTTCATAGAAAGGCGACCGGGTCTAGATTAGATGTTCGCCTTTTGATTTTCTAGAATAGAAGGAGAAGGTAAAGGGAGTTTTTCTATTCTTGAAAGAATGCATGGCTTATTATTCTTCCTATTCCGCTTCAACACAGAAGAAGATTGTGACAAAGTGCTGGAAGGAGCCTTTGAAGGCAGACTGGAGGGGGCCCCTAGTCTAGTTTGGAATGTAGGTTTCCTAAAAAGAAAAAGAGACCGAGGCTATGGGAGTTTGTGGAGTTGGGCGGGCTACTCCCCAGGGCCCTATTGATAGAAAGAAGAGCAAATTAGTTTGACGACTGATGAGCGACTGCACTTTAGGAAGCTTTTGAGTGCGCGATGAGGTTGAATGGTTTTGAATGTCTCTATTCCATACAACTCAGTGTGAAACTGTCCCATTCTATTGCTGGTAAATAGGGACTAGGATTGACTCTAGCAGCTGAAGCGAAGGAAGGCGCTAGTTGATTTCTTAGGGAAAAAAAAAGAGTGATAGATAGAAAGGAGAAGAATTATTAGAAAGGAAGTGTATAAAAATCTTCATATGCCTCTCCGGTTCCTAAGGCGTAACCACGCGATCTTTAGGTCATCCGGTCCGGGTTTTTTATACATGTCTGGGCAGGTATGATTTCATTTCACCATTCACTCAGCTAAGGCAAGTTATATATTGTTAGCATCATTGGCGATAATGAATTCTTCTCGTGTGATAGCAAAAAGGTCATTGGGGTCAGTAAAAGCTTTAGTTCCTTCCCTTTGATGTGGAAGGCTTTCTCGGCAAGAGTGCCGTTATGGAGGTCTGTGGAAGTAATTTCTAAAGTCTTTCTATTTCTAGAATCCCACCCTTCTTTCTATAGATAAAGAGATCTTTTTCTTTTAAGAAATTGGAAAATGTTCGTTTTTCCCAGGGTATTCTTCAGAACGGCCAAAAACTCTTTTCTTTGAAATTTCAATGTGTATCTACCCCTAGCATCGTTGTCTCGCACGAAAGAGCGGTTCAGCTTTCTATTGCGCACTCAAGCCAAAGCCAAGGTTATGAATAAGGGAAGAGCACAGCGGAAACTAGCAGAGTGAAGCTCCCAACCAAGAGAGGGGTGCGCACTTTCTTCTTTGCTCCGCACCTTAGCCAGGCTTTCGACAGGTCCTTGTTGGTCTTTGTTGGGCGCTGGAATACCCGAAAGCGGGCTCGTTTTGCATTGTTCTAGAATACCAACGGCATCATATGTGCCTCGATTCTTGCTCAGGTGCATTGCCCCTACCCTAGTAACCAAAGGGAATCGACGTGACCCAGGTATATGATATGGCTACTATGTTGAGCATAGCTCCCCTATTGTCTTTACCCCGGCACCGTTGGTTGGTACTCTCCCAAAACATCTGCATGTTCTTGAGTGAAAGGGTGCATCCCAGAGATAGGCCTTAGAGAAGGGAGCCCTTTGTCAAGCGATTGGAGTGACCACAGAAGCTGAACGAGTTCCACGGAACGGAAGAGGGAAGAAGGCGGAACGGTTAGGGTTGCAGCGGATCTCTGAAAGAAGAACAGAGAAGGCACTACGTGTCAACAAAACCGACAGTAGAAAGGGCATTCTAATCAAACGCAAACGTTGCAGTGAATGGTTCTGAGGCAACCACGGGACCCGGAGACTCCTTCCCTCCTCCTATATACGCGAGAGAGAGGGAGAAGTCCCCTACCCTCTTCATATCCCCAATTCAATCTCCGCCGGCCTATTCTAGTCCCTCCTGCAGGTATCCTTCACTTAGTACTTAGTAAGCACGTCAGCGGTTAGCTCTATTAGCTTAGCTCAAGAAGGAATGCAGATGGGGCCTCAGTAAGCCCTTGACAGTACGTTCGGTTTCTTCTCCCGTCGATTGAGGGCATTGGGTAAAAGGGGAATGGGTGATCGATGAAAGAAATCTACTCCTCAGTCTGATAGCGGTCAGGTCTTATGGCTGTCGGGCAATCGCTCCTAGGCCGTTGAGCATGCCGGTAGTCAATTAAGAGTTCGGAACGACACTAACACATCGGAAAGAAAGTGAGCCGTACCGGCTCTTCCCAGCTTCCTAGCTTAGTTGGTAGCTGACCTAACCTACGCTCATCTAACTCCGGCCTTGCTTCTTAGCGCTCCCTGGAATGAAATAGTCTGGTTTGATAGAACCAGGGACGCGGGAACAGACTTTTCTATTCTACGATCTGATCTCGTCTATTTCAAATCGTCTGAAATCGGAGTTCTCCCGAACAGCTCCTAGTCTTAGTTAGCTCTCCTAGCTGCACTAGAATAACTCTTTCTTATATAAGAGTATGGCATCAGTCAATCTTCTTTGCACGAGCATTGAGGGAGAAAAGAAAGAGTAAGCAAGTAAACTACCGCGTGGGTGATATCTTTACTGAGGTTTTTCCTACCTCCTCTAGCGGGGAGAATGCCTGACTTGGAATCTCAAGCATTCTTCCTTCTTCACTTGCACAAAGCCCTTCTGTCGCGAATACAGTGCAAAGATTTTCTTCTATCTCCTTTGTGTCAGTTTCAGAATCAGTAATCGGATGCTATAGAGGAAGATTCAAAAAGTTCAGATATGCCAACTAGCTCAAGTCCCACAGTTGATTCAATAGCTTCAATAGCTGTGTTCTCATCTATCAATGAGGGATTTCCGGACACCAAATGGATCAAAGAACTAATTCTTTTTGGTCTGACTCCCTGGTTCCCATCTTTTGTCCAGAGCTAAAACGAGTTAGACAGCCATATTTAGGTAGCAAGAACCCCTTTTTCAACCATCTGACGTGGTAACATACAAAAAATTTCAGGAGCCCAAAGGCTCTCTCTATGAAATCCTACGGTCATATCTTTATCCTAAGGGCTATAGAACTATCTTTGGCAAGCATTAAGCCGTCGAACTACCGACTCTATAATAAGCTTCTACGTGCTATATTCTCTTCGCCTAACACATGAAACTACCTTTTCTTGCAACAAGTCCGACTGCTGCTCTAATACAGTCTGTTTAGAGTCTCTTTTTTTTGCGGCTCTCCTTCCAGGAAGGTAATTACCGTTAGCGTACAGCACCCCTCGTAAGCAACTCGACTACCCCTTAGGCCTCCGGCGCGCACAACAACCAAACCACTTTACTTCTTTCAATCTATTCGTTTGGATACGCGGTAAGTAAGGCGAAAGAAGCGCGATTGCGCAGCTCAATAGGGCTCCTAAAACGCCTATGAGCTATCGAGACACTGGGAATGTGTATCGCTATTAGTGCCCCATCAGGTGAAAACTTGGACCTCCCCTCTTCGGCCTAAAAGACAGACAACCAGTAAGGATACTAGGAGGAGGGAAGCCGGCCATCTGCTTTCTTCCTTTTCATTACTAGGTCTGTGAACTGAGTCATCGGATGCAAAAGGCGCATAGCCGACATCAACGTGAAGTGCAGCCCTTCAATTTTCAGGTCTAGTGCTAGACCCTGACCGGTGAAACCGCGACGATCAAATGCTTTCATATGGTTGGCTGCCTTCGATAGAAACGAAAGGGTGTTACACGGGACCAGATAGGCCGAGGGTTAGAAGGCCGCCTTAACGCCTTATCCAAAAAGTTGTCCTTCTGCTTCTGAGGCTAACCCCTCATACCCCTGCGCAAAAGAACGAAAACGGGGATGAACAGGCAAATTTCTCTCACTCAAAGAACGACTCTCTAAAGTCGGGGATTTCGATGAAAGCAAGACAAGGTATACGCCATCTTTGACATGTTGATCGCTAACGGTCAGCTGACTCTACCTCCGTGTAAGCGACCCGCCAAGATCGAGAAAGTTGATGATTCCAACTACTTACTGTCGGTCCCACAGGTCGTGGGACATACACTAAGACAGTCTTTTCTCTTTCAGAGCTGGTGCAAGAAGGCCTCCGGACAAAGGCATTAATACTAAGAGAGGAAGAAAAGAAACCTCCCAAAATTCGTGTTCACGACTTTTTCTTTTTCTCTTTATGTAAACAGAGCTCTTTATCTCGCGGAATTCTCCTTTTTTTTGATCTCAATTTCATTATGGAATTTTCTCCGAGAGCTGGTTTCTTTTCTTATATTCTTAAGAATAAGATAAGATTTTGCGGACCTTGTATCTTCTTTGTTGTCTTACTGCTCCTCTATGGAATCTGTGTCTTCACAAACAGACTTCCTTTTTTATCTCTCCCGATGTGAAATAAATAACGTCATTGTTCGGGTACGAAGAGCTTCCGGCGCCGGTTGATTGGCCGGCATAGAAAGAGCCTTTTCCCTTCTCGAGGAGAGGGAGGCTTGTGCCAACCACTGCCCTTAGTCTCCCTGCCTCTGACCTCACTATATCGATATCCGAACTACCGATCTTAGGAACTATCTTTTACTCGTTCAGCTCGCTCTGATTGAAATGGAAGAGATCGCCTCAACCCACTTGGAAAAAACTAGTCTAGTAGGCTACCGACATCACTCATCTGCGCTGACACATGCCTTTACCGAACGCAGGTTTTTTCCTCAGTCCCATCCAAAGTAGGGAAGTGGTCAAGACCATAAGGGCTATACTCATCCAGGTTGATGTGATGAAATTGACTTCCGAAAAAGAGAGATAGATTCATAAAAATTCACTTAGACCCAGATCCATCCTCAACGCATTCACCCACTGCCCTCCCTTGGTATAATCTTTTGATTTTTTATGTATTCTCATTTACTCTCTATCTACTTTGAAGTAAATAAGATGCTCCTCTCAATCTCGTATATGGTTTCAATATGCTCAAAGCAGGCAGCCTGGTATCCGTTTCTTGTCATCCGAGATAGAGAGAAAAAGAGGATATTTCTTCCCCCTCTTTTCTGACTGACACCCACCGCTCGCCCTTTGAGATCCATTTTAGACTGCCCTTACCTTACATTATATGAAGAAAGAAAGAACACTTTTAGGCATATAAAGCATATGCTCGCATCTTAAGCAGACCTGGGCAAGAAGGCCGCTCAAGCGTCTTTTCCAAGGAATTTACCCCAGGAATGGGAAGAACTTCATTTCAAGTGAGACTAGTCTAAAAAAGGGATTGCAGGCTGATGAATGAATGTGAAGAGCACCCTGATAAAAAAAAGGATTATTATCGTGAATCGTTAGAGTTAGAATGCCATAGAAAGATGAAGATCTTAATCGATCTGCCTTTCTTTGTAAGTCAACAACTAACCCGAATCCGGAAGAAAAATGAGAGTTTAGGATAGTTTTTCTATCACGAAAAGCCCAGCGCTCGCGCTTCTTTAGTTTAGAGTAATCATAATTCTAAAGGAAAGGATATCTACAATTTTCTTTTATGGCATTACACTCTCTTCCTCTTTTTAGGGGTTACAGGGCTATGCTCCTTCCAAGAGGGAAAGTGGGGCGAGCGTTTCAGACTGGATTAGTATTGTGAATCAGTTACTTGTTCCTTCCAGCCTAAAGGCTGGCCCGCTAGAGCATTTACTCGGATTCGGATCAAAGAACTTGACAACCTGGAATCAATCCCATTCCTAAGAGGAAGTGCTTTCGTGAACAAAGAAGCCCCTCCACACAGCCGATGCGGGCGGGTCCCACTGGGGAGTTGTCCAATACCCAAATCTTCCATCTATTAGTGTTTTCAAACCTCGAGTAACGAATGGTCTAAAGTAAGTAAGGCAAGGCTTCTTGGAATATCTATCTCTGAAGCCAGGTAGCCTGGCGCTAAAAGGAAAGGCATTGATTGATAGAGTTGGAACTTCTTCTTGCAAGATCAGATGTGAACAAATAGGCTTTTATCGAATCTCCTGCTTAGGAAGAATCCGTAGATTGGGACTTTCTTTCTTAACTTCAGGTGGGAGGGGTCCGAGGGGGCGCTCTATCCTTTCGTTTTCTATTCTGAAGCAGCATCCTATCCTCTTTGGCTGCTAACTCAATTACTAACAAAAGTGTTTTTCATAGAAAATGAAATCAAAAGTCTATCAGCAAGGTAGGCCAGTCTGGGGATCTAGCTTCATAGCTAGAATCTTGCTTATATGAAAGTAGAACCCATTTACTTTTCATATTCCATTGACCCTGGACTGGACTCGTAAACAAGTCTTCGCCTATTGGCTGACCTTACATTTACATACGTCAAGCCTTGACTTCTTTTCTTCTTAGACCTGCAGCAGTCGACTAGCTGACTAGCTTTCTCAATTACCATCCCGACAAAGCATACTTCTGAATGAAAAAAGCCTTCATGCTCTATCCCGAGAAGGCTACTAACACTTACCCAATCTCACAGATAAGCAACTTTTTCTCGACGAAGAAAAGCTTCAGTCTGTGCCTGATTCAACTAAGGAGATAGCTAATCATTCCCTAGGCATACAACTGACTTCTCTCTCTTTTCGCGCTCGGTGATATCGGCTCCTTTGCCCGCTTTACACCTTTCCTTGTTGGAAGCTCTCCCTGTCGCAATAAAGACTGCTCCGACTGCTAGGCTCTTGGATGGTCTTCTTCCTATGACTAATGTCGATGTAGACTACATCCATAGTCTTTCTTTCCTATTATTGTGTTCTTAACGAATTTGTGTGTTGTGAAAGTCGTTTAGGCGAATGCGAATCGATCAATAGAAGGGTTTCTATACCTACTACCTTTGATTTTTTCAGTCTTGATTCTATGCCTGGAAAAAAAAGCTAAAGAGTGACTTCCGGCGGTCTGACGATTGATTGCATTTGCTTTTCTTTATCTTGGAAAGGAAAGGGCAGGAAATAGAGTATGGAGCCAGGCCAGGGGCTTGCTTCAGAGCTCCATTCCCACCTTCCGAGTTTCCTTCCTCGAGCAATTCTATGTGCTTAGCCCCCCTGCCTTTCAGAGGTATCATATCTATCCATACATACTAAGCGAAACGTAAAAGAGAGAAATTCACCCCAGCTTGCCTACCTGCCCTTATCGATGCACCTAGCGCCTTTCTTCTTGCTTGGCCCATTTGAAGTTTCATTTCTTCAATCATCTCAATCCTTCTTATGAGCCAATTCAAGTGCTTTCCGAAAAGTGTTCAAAATTGGCAAGTTACTGAAGTTGAAGGAGATCGAGGGTATCTTTTTTCTTCTGTCTTCGCAGTTCCGTAGCGTGTAAGTAAGGGGCAATTGACTTGAGACTGTTTCACTCCTGACCGCAAGAAAGGAATGAGTCTGGCGTCGAGAGAGGGTGCAAGCCTCTCTATGGCGTAAGCAGTCATACTGGTCATCCTCAGTTCGTCGAATAGCCTGGGAACGGGAAGGCGGTATAGAAAGTGACACATTCTTTCTTTTCGTTCGGCAAGCAGGAACGGTTCAGGTAAAATGGCCGTGGTGAAAGTCTTTCTTGGTACGGAACAATAGTCTGTCTCATTGGCTTTGAACTTCTAAGAGCTTTCAAGCAAGCTCTTTGTTGTTAGCCCTTTCGTTTGAAGTTTCTAAGTGAAGAGAAAGACTCTCTCTTTTCAGAATAAGGTCTAGCACTCTTTCATTGTTTCAGAGTTGCTCAAGCGCTAAAGCTTTCTAGTCAGAAGGAGGTGCCCTCTCTCCTCCAATTACAGCAGAAAAATGAGTATTCGACTCATAGGGGTAGGTTGAATTAGAACGATTTGAATGAATGGTTATTTACTTTTACCCCATTCATCATCTCGTGGATCCGTTGGGGGCTAAATTATTCACTTCTTTTCTTTCACTAGCGCCTCATTCTTCTTGGAGGTTGTTTGACAGGTGTCGCTTCCGGGTCATAAGCTGGGGGTCGATCGCCTCACTGCATTTCTACAGAATGGATTGGAAGATAGATATGGTGAAGATCTGTTTAGTGGCAATTTTTCCCCAGCATCCCCTACAATAAAGCTCCTATCCATCCGATTCGGTCTCTATACTATCCCTCTTTTCGTGCTATGTTCTAGTTACGTCATGAGCTCTAGTAAGGACCTCATGGTTGCTAGTTTCAAGTCTCGGACTATATTATAGTAGAGTATAGAAAACCTGCTTTTCTCGCTTCCGCTCTCGTAAAGTAACGGGATATTAGGGTAGAAACAGAGGTACAGGTTCTCCCCGTGCTGGTACTAGTTCAAGTAGTAGGGTTGGTTACAGGAATTAGGTTGGTTATAGGAAAAAGTCTCTAGTAGTGGAAAAAACCCTGTTTGTTTCGTTGCCTACCCTTGGTAATTCTATATCTATCATCACAAAACAATAGCTAAAAAGGGCACACTTTTTTAGTGCTTGAGCCTTAGTCTAAAATAGGGTTCTCCTTCCCGGCACTGGATCAGTTGTCTTTCTTAGTGTTTGGATTGGTAAAGTGACTTGGCCTTACACGAAAGCCAAAGCCCGCTCAGAAAGCGCCTGGCACAAAACCTGTAAATTGACGTAAGGTTGGAACGGAGTGAAAAAAGAAAGCCTTTCTACTAACGCCTTTTGGCATTGTAGCCTGCTTTTTTTTCCGACCCGACATGTTTCTTCTATCACATAAGTTTCTTATTCTTTAGGATCAGTAGAGACCGGGGCCCTTAGCCCCCTCAGCTAAGGGATAAGAATTAGTTCCAGCTTCGATATTTGCTGCTATTCCTTAGTCCTATCAACGTTTTCTGGATCAAAAGGGTCTACGCTTGGTTGACCGCTTCTTCTACTTTTTACTTTTCCATTCTGTTTTTTCATCTTGATCCGTGATCAGAGCATTCATTCTTATGTAATATCCAGTCAGATTCTTTCTCTGAGGGCGTCGTGCGCCAGCCAGAACTGATCCGGTGATGGGACTCCATCTGTCTCTTAGATTCGAGAATCACGTATGTAAGATAGATATCTATATGGAATCTTAATGATTGAAAAGCTCTTGCCTTCATGCCTGCGTCTACCTTTAGGGCAGGTTTTTCCTCCTTCCGATCGGTAGCTATTTCACTTGCTATGAGCCGGGACTAACCTAACTCTTCCTATTCCTACATGACAGGAAGACCTTTTTTTTATCTAGCGCCTACTACCGAAGTAGGAACCAGACAAGGTTTTTCAATTCCTCCAGTACTCAAGCCAGTTCCTCAAGGACAGGAAAACTATTCTAGTTGACCTCCGCTAGTGAACGCCCCTCAACTGACTCTCTCATGTTAGATCTACTCAGGTACAGAGTAGATCGCTCTCGCTCGGGATAATGAATTGACCCGGCCGGCGGGAGAAATCCGGTGACAGGGGCCCCGGGGCGGTGAGCAAGTGACACATTCGGGATTACTAAATATTGTGTTTACAGAGAGCAAGGATTGCAGCTCTCTTGAGGGCTTGGTTGCCGCCGCCATCTCATTATTGGGATTCCCGAGCTTCTTGTCCTGAGAGCAACTGACATCAGCAGGAAACAGACACCAGAAACACACAAAGATAGTGATTGATGACCGAACATGATGGTGTTGCTAATCTGTTACTATATTAGGTCCTCGAAACCTCTGGGCCTTTTAGAGCTCCTATGAGGTGTGCTATGTTTCGGGTTGCCAGCCGACTTTGTCCTTTCACTGATGTCTCGTAACCAGTCGATGAAGGAATTCTTAGTTTAGGAACGGGCCTAAGAAAAACCAGATAAGCCAATTACGAAACCTCCTTTCCTTCGGAAACGGTGCGGGTTCAACGTGGTATCCTATAGCTTTCTGGAGCTTTTGAAAGCAATTTTTTGCTCCAGACAGAAAACTTTACTTTCACTGCAACTCCATCGAAGGATAGCTCAGCATCGAAAGCTACTCCAAGGCGCTAGAATCATTCAAAAAAGAAAATAGGATTTCAAAGGAAATCTCTATAGAGCTTACTGTTGGGATTCCAAATTCCTCATACAATGACAATGGTATCCTATTCTCATATGGAACCCTCTAGAAAGAAGAGCCCCACTCCAGAAAGCCCTTTCGAAAGAGGTCTAATTAGAATGCTTCCGGGACTTGCCCCATTTCTTGCTCCGCACCTCGGCAGGCAAAGTTGCCTTTTCAACTTGCATCTCTGCTACTGGAGGGATCTAGGCGAAGTGATGGCGGGGAACTCCAACAGGTTTTGGTTTCCCCCTCACTGATTGATGGAGCCCAAGACTGCTTGACGACTTTCGGTGTGGGGTCAGCTTGAGCCGAGGTCGTCTCGTAACAGGAAGAATAGCAAACAAGCACACAAGCAGGAATAGGAATATTGGCTTTCACTATCCTCTCGTTAGCAATCAACTACGGAGCTGGCAACTCGCAAGCCAGCAAGTCAACCTCTGTCAGATCTTCGGCCCAGTTTATGAACGAAACTTACTCTACTTCCTCATTCAGGCTTATATGAACTGCAAAAGAAACGCTCCGCGCCTCATCTTTAGCGTGGATATTGTAGGTCTAAATGAATGAAACTGGAATAAGGAAGGCTTGTTTCTGTCCATATATATATGTCACTCTCACTCCATAAATTCTCAGGTTTTAGCCTGGGAAAACGTTCTATCCACTTACAAGAAAAAGATGGAATGGCGCTGTAGGAACCGGTCGGATTCGAACCTTAGAATAGAAGTTTTGCAGACTTCTGCCTTAGCCACTTGGCTACGGTTCCCTATCAATTCCATGTCTTTCCCCCTTGTCCGACTTTTCTGAAGAGGGTTATACCAGTACGTATATCAGACGGAATGCCTTGGTTCGGATCCGGAGAAGGATTCGAGCAGCGGTCAGAGCGGTAAGAAAGTACTTTCTTAGAATAGTGATAAACAAGTCCTCCTGCCCTCGAACGATAAAGAGGATAGCTTGCTATACTCGACTGTGAAGGAGAGGATATAGAGATCTCTTTTTCTTTTTTCTAGACTTTTCCTATATCCGGATTCAAGAAAGAAAGTAGCTCGACTGAACACCCACCCAATCTCGATTTCTTCAGTCTACAATTCTGTTTCTTGTTTCTTTCGAAAAGAAAGAGAGATTTTCAATGATTCTCTCCTGAAAAGCTGTGCTGCTTTCAATCAAGTTCGAGAAGTACTTACACCAAGCGGGGACCGGCTTCGCTAGACCATTTTGGTCCGTCCGGGCTAGGCTCTATTGGGCGCTGGCTTATCGTAAACAAACAACAAACTTGATTCATAGCATACAGCAGAAAGAGATCTTTAAATACGATATATCGTATCTAAATCAAAACTCGACTGAAAGGATAGGATATAGAGATAGGCTCGAGCAAAGCGAGAGGAGAGGCGCGGAGCGGCTCGAGAGGTAGTTCGAGAGGAGCCGTTAGGCCACTCGAGCAAGGCGAGAGGAGACCTATATATATATATATACAATAGAATATAGAAGTGGAAGCGGCTCCTTACATAAAAAGAAAATGAGTAGATTAGACATAGGTATTTGACTACATTTCTTTCAAATAGCGGTTTTCGGCAAAAGTCAATACGAAGAAAGGTGCGTAGCAATGAATTGACTCTCTCTCTTGATCAGTGGCCTAGATTTGATCCTATGTAACTTGAAGAAGTTGGAAACCTGGCCATCTTTTAGTAAGCTTTCAAGCCAATGTTCATCAAGTTTTGCTCCAACCCGAGTGAAAGGTGCGTAGCATAGAGAATTCTTCACTAGCGCCTACCCTTCTCCGTGAAAGGGGGTACTCTCTTGTTTGGATACGGAAGATCTCTTATTCAGCCCTGATCCTTATCTGATCTATCCGACTTAGACAGCACCAATGTGATTGAGTAAACATGTCAGGCGAGCAGGTCAATCAAAACCAGACCCGGGTAAGGGATTCAGCCAGTGCCTCTCGGCTCAACAAGGCAATCAATCACGTGAAAGGTCAACCGTGGAAAACTGTCAGCCACGGTATCCCAAGTGGCCTACCGATAATGTACTAGCTCCGTCATCGCTCTAGTCAATCCCTATGGAAAAAAAAAGAGAAAGAAATCCATAAGATCAGAGCAAAAAAGCGAGATTTCCACTTTAGGGAAAGCTTCACTCGCCTATACAAGAAAGGAGACTCCCCATGAACCGAAGGAGCGATGGGGATCCACCATTTGCAAGTTAGGAATGGTGCGCAAGGACAAAGGTTGATAGGAAGGAATGATAGCGATTGCTTGTAGTCCTAGTCCAGATTGACTTCCTCCAGAATCTTTCTAAGAAAGAAGAGCGGCTAAACCAAGTCTATTGACTGGTTCAGTTCGATTCCACGATTGGAAAGAGTAAAGTTCCATTAGGGGGTGCCCATATGGATCCGACTCGGTCAATCAGTGACGCTGCCTATGTTCACGTACTCAGGCCAATGTTCACCTCAGATGGAGTGGATTGAGAATTCTAAGCATGGGTCCCCGTCTTCCTGATTCGAGTACTGGCTAGCTCGCCTTCTCCTTTGGTGCTCATGATCACGAGTTGAGCATTCCTTCTTGACTTGAGTGGAGTTGGGTGGAAACCTGTCTTGGTACTCGGCCCTTATGTTCCAGCTGGATTGTTTTGATGCAGGAATGACGAAACCCCCTTTGAGCGTGAGTAGAGTCTTCAATCCGGATCAAGAGCCGTACTGGTTTCATAAAATGAGTGGGTGCCATAGTTTCTTGCTCCGGAACCCTTGACCCGGTTGCTAATGAAAACAAAGACAGATATTATTGGCTTGCTTAGCTAGCTGCTTTGACTGGTGGGACAGAAAGAAGAATCTTTCTTCAAGGAACTTCTTTTTGGCTGAACTTCACTTCTGACGGTCAACCTCGAGATTTTGACTCACCTAAGTTCCCCTTCTAAACTGGGCTGAGAAAGTGATTCGAATTATGTAAACGGCGGGATGATTTATCGACTCAAATTGGACAAGAACCAAAGATGCTAGGCCTCACTCCTCATGACAAAGTGGTCACTAAAGAAACCTGGGATTCTTTGAAAGGCAAGGTGCGGAGCATTGAAATCAGAATTCGGACTAAGAGGAAGAAGCTCAGAGTCACCAATACGAATGATCGCCCGCTGCACCTTTCTTCTCTTATAGGGCGGGCAGCAAGTTTTCTCTGCCCCGAAGTTCAAGCAAACCTAGGTTTATGCCCACAATGTGTGGGAAGGATCTGTTGAGCTTAGTAGCTCAGGATCCGCATCTTCTCCAACAAGGTGCTCATGCAGTAAGTGACTATGTTCTTTATTCCGGTCTGAGGCATGGGCAAAAATGAGAATTTCAGAAGTCAAAGATTCTAGAAAAGTCAGAACAAAGAAAGAAAGAATATATACCCCGGAGACAGAGAGCCCAACCTACAGATCTTTTTCCTTTCCCTTTCTATCCAATTTGGTTTCTAGCGCCTTGTTAATAGAACTAGAATAACAAGAAAAGAAAATAGAAAAGAACAAGAAGAAAAAGGGGTCAAAATCTTTTCTTTTCGCAACCCAATCACTCTTTTGACTTTGGAAAAGATTCTTTTTTTATCACTATACTATTTCTTCTACACATCCGTCTCCAATCCACAATAAAGAAGAATTAGGATTCATAAAAAAAAGAATCAATGGTCCACTCACAATTTACAAGAGAACCTTTTCCCACATCAGGCACTAATCTCTTTTTCACGTAGAATTAGTAATTCGATCGGGTAATCATTCAAATTCAGAAAGGAAGCTCGTTTCTTTTTTGTCTTACTCGAATTGGAGCCATAAGGCTCTATCCATTTATTCACTAGACCCGAAATACTTTACTGAACTTCAAAATTGTTCTAAAAAGAAAAATTCTCGTTCTATTTCTATTATGAGTACTAGAAATCTTCTTTTTCTATGATTCTATTATTCTTTTTTCTATTCTGTTTACGACATGCTTTTTTTTCCATTAATTACCTTTCAGGATCAGTCGCGGTCTTAGAAACTTTACCAATAGTCTAGACGAATTCCTTCATCCAAATGTGTAAAAGATCATAGTCGCAATTCAAAGCCGAGTACTCTACCGTTGAGTTAGCAACCCGGATCAATATGAGGTGTAGATATGATCGAAAGAAAAAAAATCCAGCAAACTCATCCATTTTACTAATTTTACTAAAGTGAAGGAAAGATCCAACTTTCATCAAAAAAAGAAGAAACTTTGAATAAAGAATTACACAAAGTTAGTTACCCTATCCTTTTTTTATTCATGATTCTTGTTTTTACTTTCTTTTTTATCAAAAGAAACTCGAAATTCTTTAAAGAATTCTGCCTTCCTTAAAATATCATAAACAGTTCCTGTGGGTTGAGCACCTTTTTCAAGGAAATAGAAAATAGCAGGAACATTTGAATAAGTTTGATTCGATCATAAAAACCCACTTTTCTTTTCGAAGATCTCTTCCTTCTCTTCGGGATCGAACATCAATTGCAACGATTGGCTCATTGGGATAGATGTAGATAAAAAATGCCCCCCTAGAAACGTATAGGAGGTTTTCTCCTCATACGGCTCAAGAAAAAATGATTCTAATTTCTAGAATTTCTTGAGCTGTCTCTAACCTCTTTTTTTGTCTCCTTTCGGATCTCTTTTTCTTTTACTCATTCTGATCCAATTGTTGAGACAAGTGAAAATAGTGTTTCCTTGTTCCGGAATTTGTTGTCTTTGCTTTGCGCTTTGTGAAATCATTAGGTTTAGACATTACTTCGGTGATCCTTACTCCTTTTCAAAAATCAAAAAGGCAGCAACATACCTTTTGTTTTTTGTTCTTTCTATGGAAAAGGGAAAAATCATACGAAAGATTGATTCCTTTGTGATACACTCTTGATCGAAACAGTTTGAAAATTTCGACAAATTTGATTTTTTTCATTTTGTTCAAATTTGAACCTCTCCATTTATCTAGATTTCTATATTGATGATATATTGACAAAGTTGGTCTAACTTATTGATTGTCACTAACCCTAGATTATTCCCCCGATAAATGAATCAATCATTTTTGCTCGAGCTCCATCATATGCTATACCTTTATATACCATTAGTATCTTTCTTTAGCAACCCAAGACAAATTCAATTAGGTTCCTAGCAGAACAAACTATGTCGAGACAAGAGCATCTTCATTCGTATAGAAAATGGTGGATGTCAGAATCCACAGCCAATCATGTCGTCGCACGTTGCTTTCTACCACATCGTTTCAAACGAAGTTTTACCATAACATCCCTCTAATTTTCTTTGAAATTGGAACCGTATGCAATTGATTCAATATGGAATAATGAATAGTCATTGGTTGAACCGATACATAATAATCTACACTGAAAAAGAAGTGTTTATCCGGAAAGGATTTCACTGAAAATTACCCCATATTTTCTCATATGAATAATATCACATGAAAAAAACAAATCAGTTTTAAGCAAACTTATTTACATCTTCAACAGATCTTTCGAGATTGTCCATCGATCCTTCTTGAAAAAAAAAAGATATGATTCTAAGAAGAAATCTTAGAATTCAGATTGGATAACATTGTATCCAACATGAAACAGAAAATTGTTGAATGAAATTTTCAATTTCAATAGAGAAGAATCCTTCGTTTCTGATGCAAACGATCTGGGACGGAAGGATTCGAACCTCCGAGTAACGGGACCAAAACCCGTTGCCTTACCGCTTGGCCACGCCCCATTTTTCTTTTTTCTAAGAAAAACTAAGCTAAATATTGGTTATTCGTCAATAACCAACCAAAATACATATAGGACATGTTGTCGCTAGGATTCAACACATGTTGATATAGAAGAAAAAAAGGCGCGAAGCGTTTTGTTCTTCAAGAACAAAAGGGGTCCGGTATGCGAAATTGCGTAGACAGCAGTCCGTCACCTGCAAGATCATTAATGGCATTTTGAACTTACTTCTAAAGAAATAGTGAAAGGCCGCTTGAGCTACTTATTTTGATGTACCCTGCCCCCTTTCCTCTCTCTCTTTGATTAAGTAGTCCTTTTATTGAGGTAACCACAGCAACTTTCCTTTCTAGTCGTGAAAGGGCTCGCCGCTTACTCATACGAGAACGATCTGATCCCGGAGTGAAGACCTTCTTTTTCAAAAGCCGCGCACTCTGTGTCGCTCTCCTAAGTCTTATCCGCAAACATAAGCGCGTAGATCACTACGAACCATTATTCTATTCGAAGTCTTACCTTAACCTTACTATAGAGAGACTACCGAAAGATGCTCTTTTTTTGCCTAAAATTCCTCCACACAAAAGGTTGAAACCCGGCCCTCTTCTAGAGCCATTACTTATGTATAAACCTCCATATCTTCGTTAGCCCGCGTACTTCCCAATCGTTTACCTACCCCGCTTAGCACCCACTGCAGAATATCCAATTGCTTTAGTTTTGAAAGAATTGATTCAGACCAGAATGCATATCCTGGAATGTTGACGGAAGACAAGAAAGACTCCGATTTTCTTTATCTTGATAGTTGCACTCGACCTCCGTTATCTACGCTATTGTACATTAGGTGCTTCGCTATTGGATAATAGGTATCATTGGCAACCTTTGCTTTACTAGCGGCGTTCAAACCTTTCCTTTTGCCTGCGGCCCTGGTGCATGCGGGAACATCATAATTTGCTAAAATCTGATCATCATCTCTAGCGCCTTGGGAACCAGGTGTCTTCACGATAAAGAATAGATCAAGGTATGACCACAAGTAAGTAGTACGTACTCCTCCTCCTTCTCCACTGGGTGGAATTCACCATCCCGAAGCTACAGCATGGTATCGATACTGAATGAACTACCTATATACCAACAAGCCACCTATCTATCATTGGGAAAT
Organism: Dendrobium chrysotoxum; assembly: GCA_019925795.1. Taxonomy (NCBI): domain Eukaryota; kingdom Viridiplantae; phylum Streptophyta; class Magnoliopsida; order Asparagales; family Orchidaceae; genus Dendrobium; species Dendrobium chrysotoxum. The sequence goes on along the minus strand of JAGFBR010000048.1, from coordinate 15,186 downwards.
GAACGCCCTCGAGATGAAATCGGGTTCATTCGTGAATGCGCCTCCTCGTCATCATCAGGAAAAGACTCCATCATCTGGGATGGGGCATCTTCAAACCATAGAAAAAGAGAGGAAGTAATGTGAAACTAAACTACGGCATTCGTTCATTATGCGACTACTGGCACTGCAGAAGGACAGGCCGCGGATAAGCCTTTTTTTTTGAACATACAAGAATTTGTGGAGCTCAGCATGTCTGGAAGCACGGGAGAACGTTCTTTTGCTGATATTCTTACTAGTCTTCGATACTGGGTCATTCATAGCATTACTATACCTTCCCTATTCATTGCGGGTTGGTTATTCGTCAGTACGGGTTTAGCTTACGATGTTTTTGGAAGTCCTCGGCCAAATGAGTATTTCACAGAGAGCCGACAAGGGATTCCATTAAGAACTGTTTTGATTCTTTGGAACAACTCGATGAATTTAGTAAATCCTTTTTTTGGTTCCCAATGACCATAGATCGAACCTATCCAATTTTTACAGTGCGATGGTTGGCTGTTCACGGACTGGCTGTACCTACTGTTTCTTTTTTAGGGTCAATATCAGCAATGCAGTTCATCCAACGATAAACCTAATTCGAATTATAGAGCTATGACACAATCAAACCCGAATGAACAAAATGTTGAATTGAATCGTACCAGTCTATACTGGGGTTTCTTACTCATTTTTGTACTTGCTGTTTTCTTTTCCAATTCTTTCTTCAATTAAGAAAAAGAAATAGTAAGAAGTGAAACTAGAGAACAACGGCTGCTCACTCACAAGGAGCACAGCCGGACTTGAGATAACAAGTAACGCGTGGATACACCATCCCATCAACAGGTCGAGCATTAGATGGACCCTGACATCCAGAGACACAAAGGACCCAAAGAAGAAATTAGCATTAGCCTACAAAAAGGGCTAACACCACGTCTTCACTGTCTTTCCATATACCCAGGAGTTCGGGTGCATCAGGTTAGCACAAAAAACTTCCTGGGCTGAACAATGATGCCAATGACACGGTGTTGTTGAACAGGCTAAGAGGCGAGCCTTTCGTTAACAAACCAATGGCCCGGGCTGTGAAGGTTGTATTCCAACAACCCTATGCGTTATCCGATTAGAAGCTCTGACTGGCTCTTCCCATTGTACCAGTGTCATACATGAAAGGAGAATTGGTACCAACAGACATCAGAAAGGAGTTGGTAAACCAACAGCTCATCAACGCTCATGTACTACCAGGTTAGCTTGCTATACCTGTGCTTTTTCTCCGAGCTATCACTCAACAATTTTGACGGGTGTCTAAACCGGATAAAAAAAATGTGACTTGATTCTCAGAGTTTGACCGTTCTCCGGTAAGCCCGCTCGCGAAGAAAGGATCGACGGCGAGATTCAACAGGGACAAATCTTCTTTAAGGGCCGGGTCATTGCCGGAGCCCCCTGGGGGTGTTGCGTTGTTAGGGAGCCCCGTCCAACAGTCTGGGATAGTAGGGGTAGGGGCATAGCTTCACATCCAACCGACGTAGGCGCAGGCATGCTGACCAAGCAATATAGTACATCCCACCCCACTCTTTTTCCAAGAAAAAGATGTAGAAGCTCGAATGGAAACTCTAGTGCTCAAGAGGAACGGTACGAAACAGCAGCAAGCTGTAGGATCAAGCATAAGAGAAAGCAGCTTAGGGCGAAACTGCCTATGTTCATGGAGGGAGAGCTCATTCAAACTGAACCGTTACTGGCAGTCGGGATAATCCAGAAATTAGCAAAATCCCGGGAGATTGACTTCGTTCGCTCCAGAGAGGTCCGCCAAAAGAAAGACAGTGAATTCAATGCTTTTCCGAACATCTAGAGAGTCAGCAAGCTACCGGAAGCGAAGCTTCTGTTCTGGCTCCCCCTTTTTCATTTACAATTCCTCCTTTTCGTTCTACTTAGGTGGAGCAATCCGAACTCTCGACAGAATAGAAAAGAGGGCCGCAGGCGTGTAGACACCTCAACGAACTCATGTGGACACTCCTCAGCCCGAGGACAATCTCTGAAATACACATGAATGAAGACCAGTTTTTCTTTTCTTTGCTGATTCCTCTCAATGAAATTTGCCATGTTGCACTAAGTTACTTACGGATGTATGCATGCAGTCCGGGAACACTTTGGGGTGAACACCCATCCGAACAAGTAGGGTCAATAGTTTAGCATTTAGGCCGTAACATTTAGCAAAAAACAAATCTTTCACCCAACAAGTGCTCTCCGAACCAAGCTAGATAGTCTCCTATCACTAGGCTCACCAACCAACCTGGACTTTGATTCTTCTTATTCTTACCGGATATCAAAATCATAAGGATTGTTTCCAGCCATGAGTTCCCATATGACATAAGCGCTCTTGGGTGGAGTGGGCCATCATTCGCCAGGTCTTTGAGTGCCCGTCGTACCACGTGGTTGGTGCACTAGGCTGATCGAGACTCGACTTTGAGGATCTGGCACCTGCGCCCGGCCCGGTCTGCCAGTGAATTTTGGCTCTACGTCCGGTCGTGCGTGGTATGTTCGCGATTCGTACAAATGGAACGCATCGCGTACGTGAACCTTCCTTTATTGGGTCCATCAAAGATTTGAGAAGGGATCTCGTATTTGATGGTCGGCGTGGCAATAGGCTTCGCTTCGTAGACTGGTTCCCCAGCCGTTGCAAAGACTTCGCGAGAACGGTCAGGGGCTAGCGGGGATGCGATTCGCCAAGCTGGGGCAAACAAAGCCGTCCTACCGGATTAGGAATGCGAAGCTAGCGCCTTCCTTCGAAAGGAGACCCGGGAAAGAGCTATGCTATTGACCGACCCTTTCGTAGTTACTTCGAATCAAGAGGCCTCTCATTTTTCATGAGGCGGGCCAAATAGAGAATGAAATGCTGAAATAGGGGAAGGGGGGATGGTCGCGCCTTTTCTTTCTTTTTTTTCAGGGCTGCTCGCCCTACTTCACTGAAGTCAAAATTTCGGCCAGTAGCGCCCTTAGAATATAAGCCCTGTGAAGCGCCAGTAGTTGTAGCTGTGGGTAGGGCTTTCGTTCAACTCGCTCCGGGTTCCGATCTATATGACCTCCGGGCGGTACAAAGTACACCTCTTCCGTAGAGGCAGGTAGTAACCTAACCTTTCAGAGTCGGGGGAGCCGAGCCCTCAACTCTATCAATGGAAATATCTCCGTGCGTGGCGTGAGTTGGAATCCTAGAAAAGATCGATTGAGACTCCCTCCCCGGTCCCACGAAGATCTCTACGTACTTGTCCAGTCTAGGACAACTGAGATCTTCCGGTCTGCGTGCGTGGGAGCAGCTGAAACAAAAAAGAGTCTGGTCCGCTCTGAATTCAGGCCCGGCCCGCCCGTCTGCTGCTGCGGCCGGCCTCCGGACTATGCAAAAGAATCGAGGCCGGGGGGTGTCGTCCGCCCCCCCTTTTTGGTGATTGACCGAACAAATAGGCTAGTCCGTCCCCCTTAATGAATCGAATGGTCCTTCGACCTTCGTTTGATTCCGACGGCCGGCATAGATTCTATCTCATGAGACCGCCCACTATTACTACGAAAAAAGCCCTGCTTCGCTAGACGGAGAGTAAGCTACTTCTATTAGCGCCGGACCGTCGAGTCGAATTGATCGTGTCATGTGCAACGTCCATCAATGATGGTTCATTAATGTCCATTGATTTAGACTCCTTCCCCTTTCCCCTATACGAAAAAGATCGAGAGGGGCCCGAACCAAACCAAGAACGGAAACTGATTCGACTCACTCTCGTATGGCTCACCCTCGAGCCCTGGGCGGGGCGGCCGGGTCTTTCGCTTTTGCCGGATCTATAGAGATATTACGAGTCCTCCGTACCAGATTCCCTCTAGCGGCCATCTGGTTCACCGGTACTACCAAAAAGTCTCATGCTTACGTAACTGTGACTTATATAGAAGTCTGATCTCGGACCACGAAGACCCCGGTCGTGCTTCTGGTTTCCATTCCCATCATCATCTTGAAGGAAACTCCTCGTGCTCTGCCATAAGAACTTGGAGTCCGTATCATGGTGAAGGTAAGGTCACGCTGTGATTCTTGCTCAAAAAACTGACCGAACGCGTTCGAGTTATTGGCTCGTCCGACCCGGCTGCATTCATGAGTCGCTCGTTCAACTGTCCCTCGGAGACACGGTCGAGAAGTGCCATGCATGGTCGCCCCCCGTCCTTTCTTTCTCTCGGTCCCACCCGGGTAATAAAGAAATGGATCAAAAAAGGAGACTTCTGCTACGGGCTATGCCACCCATTACTGATGAGGGAAGTAGCATCCGTCCCATCGCAAGCACCTACAATGTCATGATCACATTGGTTGACCCTTTTTTGGTAGTTCAACGAACGGTCGCCCCTCCAACAAGAAAAGGTAGAAATATGGAAACTTCTCTGCCATTTGGATCGGAGAATTTATGGAGGAAATCGGGTTTGAAATTCCCAGAAACCGCACGATTATATAGCCAAAGGGAATACGCCGCGCCTAAAATCATCCCAAGCGCTGCTAATGTGGCTACTAAGCTATTTCTTTGGAAAGCTCCTACTGAGATTGGAAATTCCCCTAGAAAGCTGCTAGTACCAGGTGAACTCATATTGGCCAAAGTGGAAGAGAAGGAAATGGTAGGGAGATTCGGCATGGTGCTCACTGAACCTCCATAATATCTAACAAGTCGAGTCTGATGTCGGTCATATAGAACACCAACACATAGAAAGAGGGCTGGAGGAACCAGTCCATGACTTGACATCGGTGGAATGCTACCTCCAATTCCCTGTATGTTCGATAGAGCCAAAGATTCCCCCCACTGATCGGAGTACGCCGATTACCCCCCGAACCGTACAAGATAGTTACCACCTATCATACGGCTTTCTAACTCCACTTCTTTTTCTGGTCGTTCCGCTCTGTCGGATCGATGGTAGTATCAGAGATCTGTAGCCCCCGAAATTTTTTACATAAATGCCTGCTTCCGTTTTGAGTTGCGCATCTTTCTCCCCGGGTCATACTAGAGTATTCTAGTATCACATCGTAGACCTCCACCCCAACTAGATCTTCCTTATAAGTGAACCGGAACATAGTGCATAGGTACTCTTCGATGCTGCGAGGACGAGACGACGTGACATACTACGATCACGTACAGAAGTTCTGCCCTTCGGCTCGGCTGGAACCTCTCAACTGCTCCCTTTAGGGGGTCCCTATCGGGATAGGTAGGCCCAAGCTTTCCCCTCCCCCCGCCTCAGACATAAAGGCAGTAGTTCCGCTGAAAAAGAGAGGCGATAGCTCGACTAAAAGCTCGAGAGGAGTTGAGGCCGTAAAAAGGCACCGGCCCCCACTTCCCCCCACTTGGATTTTGCTTTCCTTATCTACGCGCGCTACAAAACGCAGCCAGCTGAAAAACGCTAGCTAGCTACTAGACTATAGTTGCCTTATTGAAACTAGGGTTGCCGTAGCGCGCCGGAGAGCAAGCGTAGGCAATAGTCGACCCTGCTTGCTTTTTTCTGTTCGACGCTCCGCTCGCAGCCTCCCCACCCTTGCTTAGCGTTCCACTTGTGATCCTGGAGGATTTTGAGAAATGCGCCCGACCGAAAGAAGAGACTAGCGCCTTTCTTCTCTTCTTTCATGTGAACGGCCCGGCTTGTCAAGAATGGTTTTTCGTGCTATACACCACGTTGAGAAAGACCAACCAACAACACAAAGAAAGACCGTACCCTTTTTGTACCTGGGAGGTGCTCCTTATGATGCTACGGACGGCTGTCCGAAGTGCAATGACGGGCTCGGATAGGATAGGATTGTGCGTGCCGGGCCCTTCGGGTGTCCATATTTTGGCCGAGTTACCCGTAGCGTAGGCCCCTATGTGACGCGGCCGTCAGATTTTTTGACGTTCCACCGCTGTGACGCCAGAAATCCAAGGTTCCACACGAGCTCCCGTTCTGCGGCGTGGTGGCAGGACCGCTAGGGGATTGGCTCCGGGTGTAGGTAGGGTAAAATCTGCAGGGGTCATGCAAATACATAGGCCCCTTCCCTTCTGCCGAGTTTTTTAGAAGCGCTTTCTGCTCTACGGTCCCTAGGAGCGAAGGGTTAGGCAGGTAGTACGGGCCCTCTGACTTCCAGCTATGTGCTGTGTGCGACTCCCGCGAAGCGAATGAAGGTTCGCGAAGCGAATTCGAGCTTTCTCGAAAGCGGCTTATGTAGTGGTCGGCATTCGTAGACTTCCCCGGAGATGACTAGTGCCTTTGGAAACAGTCGTGACGCTTTGGTGTAGTTTTAGTTTGTATTGTACTAAATGAAACACATAGAAAACAAAGGCGATAGTTCACTGGCTACATATACAGTGAAAGGCGATCAATCAGTAGTTGCCCTTCTCCGGCCTGAGAAAAGCAGCGAACTCGAAAAGCTAGGCGCTTTTTTCTACTTTGGACACGAACACTATTCCGTTATCAGCTGAAACCCGCCTGAGAGATGGAACGTCGACTTATCTTATTTTATTGCCGTTCAATCTCAGACAGCGCTGATAGCTTGTAGTGAACAGCCCCCCTTATGAAAGAAATGAAACCGAAAGCAGCCTTTGGTACTTCAGTAGTGAAGGCGAACAGCCCCTTTGCAACTATGATAGAGAGCCGTCTGCTTGTTGCCAAACCAACCCTGTTCGCCTTTCTTTTTCTTCGAAACCTAGCGCCTTTCTTTTGAATCGCCCTTTTCTTTTGAAGAGTAGGGGGGCGAGCAGCCCTGAAACTAATAGGCCCGGAAAAAGGCCTTTTTTTTTCATGGTCGCGACTGTTGTCTTGTAGTAGAGTAGGTCGGGGGAAGCTACCGCTTCTACGACAGCTCCGCTTCCTCGTCTTGCTTCTGACAAAGCTTCTACTTTGCTTGCTTCTCTCGCGCTTGCTTGCGCGAAGGCTTAGAGTCCTTTTCGCTAGGTCCAATTCGTAAAAGCGAAAGATCTGATCCATCCCGCATATTGAGCGCAGATGATATGTGGCTACTAGGCGCGATCATATCATGCCATAAATTAGATAGGGCCCCTCGATAGAATAGATATGGATAGACAGACATTCCATTGATTCACGAAATGGCTCGTCGGTCGATCCAAATGAATCATTCTTATGGTCTCTCTCCGCCCCCCGCCCCGAAACTGACCCACGGCACAACGCCCATTCGCTTCGCGCGCGGGAAGGCAACGAAGTTCAGTTCAAGAGACCGCAGCGGAGTGGAGCAGCCGCGACACGAAGTTCCTGACCTTAGCTTGATCTCGCTGGTGCCACCTAAACGGTAGGTCAGCTAGGATGTGTGACGTTTGGAGTTGTCGTTCGTGCACCTGTCCCCAATAGAAGAATGAGTGATCCGTTCCCCTGCAGATCATGGCCTTACCACTCGGTCCCCGATGGCCAGCGGGGGATTCGGTATAGCAGATCACGTTCGTTTGCGCTGCGCGTTCCCGCTGGACTGGACACGTGTTAGCTGTAGGAAGTATGGTTACGAAAGTGACTTCGGTTCGCCAGTTCAGGCTCAACTCCTCGCTTGACGTTAGCGGACCTACAGGTCGGGGCGGGCGCGCTCTTTCTTTCTGTGTGGGACGATGCCGGGGAATGCGTCGAGGCGGCGAACAACAACAACACAAAACCATTTTTTTCCCGTAATGAGATGAGCCCAGTGCATTGCATTGGACCGATGGATAAGAGAACTGAGCTTGCCCAAAAAGCGCTTGGGCGCTCTACGATACATATCGATTTCTTTCAGATGGATCCAGAATCTATATCTATCTTGTCTCATCAATAGATAGAAAGAGGGGATTTTCCTTTCTTATTTGTCACTCCGCTCCAACCTCTTCTCTATCCATTCCTACTCTTTCGATCTATCAAAACATAGAAGGCCGGCCATCTAGAAATCGATTTTCAAATCACGTTCATCTCGCTTTTCGTTCATTTCCGCCACGCCATAATAGCCGCCACAAGACTCCAGAAGCAAGCGAAACAGCTAGAAGCGCTCGCTTCGCCCAACAATTCTGATTCACGGGAAACAGAAAGATTCGATTCGGACTTCGTAGAGCCGGTGCTGCTGCTGTCTGCGCGTAGGGCCGTCCCCCACTCCCGTCCCGGGGCGCCTCAGGAGTTTTTTTTTTGGAACAGACAGCAGTGTTTTGCCTCGAATCGACGCTTTTTTTGCGACATGCTAAGTTTTCTCCCCCATTGCTAGTAGGTTGATAAGTCGCACGCCCGGCACACATGTTTTGGCCTTGCTTGTGTGTTCATAACTAAAAATAGGTGACCTAACGGCCGCCGCCCGACTAGACATACCAATAGTCACCAGATTCATATGGGCTACTGGAGAGTAGGCAATGATCTTCTTAAGATCGATCTGTCTTGAAGTGGTCGAGGGAGTATATATTATAGCAATCGCGCTTGGAGTATAAATGAAAGGAGTGGAACGAAGTGTCGCTTCGGGAAACATGGGTATGGAAAATCTTAAAAACCCGTAGGTTCCCAATTTTAAAGGAATTCCTGCCAAGATGACGGATCCAGCCGTAGGTGCCTCTACATGGGCTTCGGGTAACCAAATATGAACTGGTACCATAGGCACTTTGACGGCGAAAGAGGCGAAAGAAGCAATCCATAGAAAGATTTGGCGCCGCTCACTAAATTCTGTGGTTAATAAGATTTGTGAATCGGTGGTTCCTGTTTGGAGAAGAATCAACGGAATAGCTAATAGCATAAAAACAGATCCAAGTGAAGTATATAGGAAAAACTGATATGCTGCCTTGATCTTTCTTTGTCTCGAACCCCATACCCCTATAATAATGGTAGAGTAAGGGGTGGCCCCAAAGCAGAATTGACCGGTGCTGGTTGGTCGAAGCTCCAGTGGGTAGCCACTCCCTTCTCAGGGAACCGTACGTGAGACTTCCGCATCATACGGCTCCGTCCCGAGCTTCCGTCGTCGGCCCTTGTCATTAGACCACTATGCTTGTATTTTCTTTGCTCCGCACCTTGACTCTCGTCTCGAATCTTTTGCTTCTCGGGTGGTGGCGAACAATGCTGCTTGCGTAGCGGGGATGCCCGCCCGTAGGGCCCGGCCTGCTTCCCGCCCGAAAGAACCGCTCACTAGCTAGCCGGGCTAGTGGTAGGGGGCCCGACCGTCAAAAACCCTGCCTTTCGAACCTCTTCAAAATCAAGAAAAAAGGCGCGAAGCGTTTCACTTAGACAAGTTCAAGCGATAGTTTTGATTGAAAAGAAAAAGGGCTCGTTGGGAAGAAAGATGGAGTGCGGCCTGTAGAGCACATGTCAGGCACAGTCGGGTTGCTCACGCAGCAGATCTCTCTCTATAGATTTTGAGAGAGAGATCTGTGAAAGTCATTGCCTTATGTTATGGCCCGACTGACGGCCTTTACGCAACTACGACTACTGTGATGTGAGCGGTTCCAATTGGTTTGATCTTTCCGGCCGGAACTTGTACGCAGCACTTGTACGGAGATGCATGCATAAAGGTACCCGCCCCCTTTTTTTTTCATATTTCGTTTAGGACAGGACCTACCCTATTCTCGAACCCTCTGCCGAGCTCGACCCTGCCCGCATTTCTTTTTCAGGGGCCAAGTCTCCACCTGCTGCCAACAGTCTTTCTTCGGAATTCTACTGAACGGGTCGATCCTCCCGTTTTAGCAACTTATCCTACGGTCTCCTCGCCAAGAGCTCCCCGGCGACGACAGAGGAACCAACCTGCCCGCTGTGGCGGGGCGGCTTTTTTTTTTTTCACAAGAAGACCTGGACGATTATCCCTACCCTCGGTAGCTTACGAGTTTACGTCCATCCCTGGTCGGGTACAGTTTCTTTTCTTTGCTCCGCACCTTGTAGCCTTTACTCGAATTCGCGCAAGTGTGTCCACACCCCCCTGACTTGACGAGGAATCCATTCTCGCGAACAAACACACCCCCTACACACACCTAGGAGCACCCCTTCCTGCATATCCATACAAGACCCGAGTAGGCGGGTCGAGGTCCTACGGGGTACCCACTACTCGGAGTACCCTCCCACCAAAAAAAGATGTGTGGTTCGGTGGTTCGACCAGAAATGCTATGCTGACGCACAAGACCTACCCCTCTTCCCGAAAGCTTCGCGGGGAAGACTTGACTTTTTACTACTTGACGACGACGGAGGACCGCCCGTAGGGGGTTTACTGCACAAGGCCCCTGCAGAGGAAAAGCTTGATCCCAGCGAATAGAAGATGCTCAGCTCCGCACAACATAGGGATTGGCACGCTTTCGGGAAGAACATAGAATAGTAGAGGATCCAGCATGCGGGACACGGCGATCATTAGAAATTCACGAATTAGAGATGCTGTAATATACTCTTTCCCAAAACTTCTCATACCAGACCAACCCACTGAAATGCAAATAGGGATAAGAAATGTGGTCAATATTACGAAGAATAATGAAAGACCGTCTATACCCATAGAAAAATGGATGTTTTCATAAGGAAGCCATCGAAGGCTTTCCACAAATTGAGATTTGGCCGTAGAAGGATCGAATTGTATCCGAGGAACAGGGGGATACAAAAAAGTAATAAGAGAAGCGCACAGACCAATCAATCGTATCGGTCGTATTCTTGAATTTGGAATGAAAAGAGGAGTAATGCTTCCTAGCACGGGACACGGAATAAGACCACTTAGATCGGAATAGCATTCAAAGAAATGTTCTAACATAGGGCGGTAGCTCGAACATGAAAAGATTAGTTGACAACAGTCAAAAGATGGGGCTAGAATTACTATACAATAGGGGTCTTTCTGTGCAAGTCAGCTGAACACCTTGATTGATGAGTGGGTAGGTGGGTTAGGTGCACCTCTCTACAGTGGGAAGTCATGAGGCTAGTCCCCCCCTTAATGAATACAGTAGTGGGGCCCCCTTCCCGCCCACGTATGCGCCAATATCCAATATTTAGATTCTCAATATTGGACTTTATCCGGAGAGTCTTTCTAAAAGAATCTATCTGGCAAAACGCAATTCGTCGATTTCAATCTAAGGTGCACCTTGCCCTTTTTCAGGTAGCTTTGTTACGCCTATGAAGCTAGGTTTGGCATTGGTCATAGCCGAAATTCGTCGAAGGGAAAACAAAAAGTTGTAATGAGATGGACAAGAAGTTTTCACGGTACTCCGCTTCGGCACTGGAACGAGCAACTGTCTCTTGCTTTTTGCTTTTCCAAGATAGTTGAGAGTCTCCCAAAAAAAGACAGAAGCCTTCCGTTGAGCACCTATCTGAAGGAAGCCCAATCGGCATCACCCTACATTTGATTTGCCTCCTAACCAAATCCACTTCTTTCGTGGAACCGGGCATTTTAGAAGCAAGTGAGCCACCGGTAGCCTAAGCTCGCCCTCGCTTCTTCTTTGTTGCTGAGTTAGCATTAGCAGATCCTGAGAAGGCAGAAGTCGTGATCCTTGATGCACTGGGAAAAAGCCCTATTGAACCTAATGCCTTTGTTTTCCACTCACGAAGCTAGGGAACTGGATCGAAGACACGCCCCTATTCTGACGCCTTTCTCCCAACCACAAGGTGGTTACCGTTCTCTGGCCTGAGTGTGCCGTGCCAGTACTTCTTATTCTCGATGAATGATCTGTGCTACCAAAGAAAATCATAGTCAAACGAGTCTCCTTTTCAGTTTCAGAACATGGCAAGCCAGAAGAAAACCTGCATCTAATTGGCTCGAAAGCCGGCCCTTGTTCAACAGCCAGTATTGAATCATTTCCAGTGAGCCGCGTGAAGCGGAACCTCTTCGGGTTTCTTGCCAACATTAGAGTATGATGTTTATGTGTCTTCTTCAGCAATCCAACCCGTCGAGTAGCTAGCTACTAGTCCCGCTACTACAGCTCTACTGAACTCGAAAAAGAAGCCCCTGCGCGTATGCTTCTAACGGGAAAAGCAGATCAGATCGCTTATGAGCTGTCAGTTCATCTGTTGTGATCGCTACCGAGCACTTCACTCCCGCAGGTCGTACGGGGCCTTTGTTTCGCCGGAGTTCAAGGTCCCCTTCCAGATTTTTCTAGGGGCCTTTGGCTAACGTACGTGAAGGGGTCTGCCAGTAAACTATCTTATCCTCTAATTAGGTTTTCAGTACCACGAATCCGTCGGTCGTTGTGTGGGTCCGATTGTATGAATATCTCGTGCCGAGGTATGAAACTACTGGGGGATATCTCACTACGGTGGAAAAGGCTGCTATAGTTCGAGAAGGCATCGGTTCTGAGCCGATAAGCTCCACACAAGTACTTGTTCGGTCAAGTATCTTAGGACAGTCGTCGTCAGACGAGATGGCGTGTTCTCCGGCTTGGGTATGGAGAGGCAGTAGAAGCAGTGAGTCGACCCGTTAGTCTAGTATCGGTGGTAGGGTTGACTTGCCTTCTTGTGCTTATTGATCTGAAGTTGGTCACTGTGATTTCAAGGGTCCCATTTTATAGGCATTAAGGCAATAGGCACTAGCGGTTCCTGTTCACTTTGAGTAGTAAGGAAGCCAGTGAGGAGTTCGGGGACTACAGTAGTTGAAGTTCCACCTATCGCATGCAGCCGCGCATCCGAGTCAAAGCCACCAGTAGCAGCTACCCAGTAGAAGAAGGAATGAATTAGTCAACGGGGAAGAAGGAAGAATGGACAAGTTTGTCTTTGCATTGATTTCCGAGACTTGAAAAGAAAAAGGCTTGCCACTTTCCACTGCCACACATTGATATCTTCGTGGATAAGACCGCTGACTACGAGATGTTATCATTCATGGACGCTTTCTCCGGGTATAACCAGATTAAGCTCGCTAAAGAAGACCAAGAGAGGACATCATTCAAAAAAGCCTGGGGAACCTACTGCTATGTTGTCATGCCATTCGGACTTCAAAATGCTGGAGCCACATAGAAAAGGGCCATGACGGCCGGCCATCTTTCCATTCCTATCAAACACTATCCTCCGAGAGAGACCTACCAACATCTAAGGGTAAAACCCTAGGATGTGTTCTCAACCTGTCATATAATTGACACATGAAACCATAACTCAAGACCAAACGGTCCTTGACGCTACGTTTCACGGTATAACATACGACAGGAGGCGCGTAGCGAAGGTCGGTAAGACAATAATTGACATATGAAATATGCTTCAGCATACCAGCGTAAATACGACAAGTGCTGCTTATCCAAGATTGAAGCAGTCTTTCGAACATATTACATTCATCATTACTCCAGAACGAGCGCAACCTATCTACTTCCTTTTCAGAGAAGTCCTTCGGAGCAACCCGCTCTAGTACATAATGACGAAGCATTCCTTCGCTAGCGCTTGGTAGCAATCAATGATACCATATTATGGTAGCATTAACCACCACTTCAGTGGATGCCGCCATATGCCTGAGGCAATGAAATTGTAAGCAACCAGTGCCTCAACCACCTGCGGAGCCCCGATCGTGTTGTAGACCCTATATGAAGCGCCTCTGAGACGGTATGATACCCGATCAGAGGTTACACCTAACTGATGAAACAGTTGAGCACCAATAGAGCGCTTTGCTAATCTTATAACCTTCAATGATAAAGGCGCTAGTTTCTTATTCAATAAAGAAAGACAGAAATCTTTCTATACGAGATTTCTATTCAATACAGAAATCAAGATCTAAGATCCGGAAAGAAAGACAGTATTCAATATAGATCTCTTTCTTCAATATTACGTATTCCATTCCTGAAAGGAATCTAGAAATCAATATTATCCATAGACTTTCAGTCTAAATCAAGAAAAAAGTTTCATGAAACCCGTCTTTTTGGCATGAAATTCTATTGAATATACGTGTTAGAAAACTATTCGTATTTTTATAGAAAGATTCTTGATTTACTAAGAAAACTCTAGCTTTACTGTTATTCTTGATTTCATACAGTATTATTTAATAAAGAGATCTTTCCATACATATCCTGTAAGTATAGCTACTTCTTTATTCTTTCATATCCTGAACAGTCGAGTATATTCTATCCTGTTAGTCGAGTATAGCAAGCTATCCTGTAAGTCGAGCCTCTAGTTTCACGCCAAAACGTCCACACTCAGGCCTCGTTTTCATGCACCCAAGCCAGTGAGACCTTAAGAGGGGAGAAGACGGGCTATGAACCAAGCTAACCCACTTTCACCTTCTTTGCTCGGCCTAATAGGATCATCGTAACCGGATGTAACCATACATTCCCGGTCCGCGAACCATATAGAACCAAGAAAAGAAAGGGTCACCGGATCTACAAGCGTCTTTAGAGCCGCGGCTTCCACCGGTAAGGTGTGCCAGGCTGTTCAACTTATTGTGAACTTTTGTATGCGATTCCTGCTGTTCGTTACCAGTGAGTGTAGCATTTCTTAGTTAGATAGTCTAACTAAATGGTTGAGCATCTTGTATAAGAATATAGGTTTTTAGAATTTAGAGCATCTTTTCGCTATGCTAGCTTCTTTGATTCAGAGCTAGTTTCAAACTATAGGGTAGGGGCTCTTCCCGCGCTATTGCGTACGTACTTAGCTTAGCTAGTTTAGGGCTTCTATTCTAGCTAATTTTAGGCGAAAAACACGGGTTTTGAAAGCTAGAGACGTTCAATTCATGCTTTTTTATGATAGCTATTTCATCTTTTTAGTTCATCCATGGTCGCCCCCGTCACAAAGTTTCTAATGGCTTTCGGTATGCCGTGTGCACGAAAGGATCTCAGCTGGTGTAGGGTTCTCGTCCCACAGACCCCATTTCGGTGCCATTGCAGTGGGCTCACTGGGCCCTCTAGTTTTTCGATCGCTCTTCTTGCGCGCGAAGTACAGCAAGCTATAGCCACTTTGCTTCCAAGCGCTAGCGAAGGAACCGCGACCCGACCCAACCGGTACCTTATGAGATTGGTCAGATACGTCAACTTCTGCTTCTACTGCGGAGCGACTGAATGAGAGGGCAGATCGACCGAGATCCCTGCCGCGCCTCCTTTCATCCTCCCAAAAGCAAGAAGACAAGAAAGTCCAGCACGAAGATTCATCTTGGTTTCGCAGCGACTATCGGGCCGGCGCTACATTTTTCTATATTCATGGCGGAACCGTTAGAAAAAAGCAAAGAAAGAGGTTGACTCATTTCCAATGAGCAAAAAAAACACGCCAAAAAGAGCGTCCAAGAATATCGTATCATAGAAAAAGAAAGAGACAAGCGCCTTTCCTTGTTCTACAAGT
>JAGFBR010000308.1:0-18631 GCA_019925795.1 Dendrobium chrysotoxum | reverse complement strand
AGTCCGGAATTTGAAGGTGATGTTCATCAATCCATTCATGTTTTACGTAGATTGGCAAGACCTCATTCAATCTTTGGATCTGAATCGATTCAAAGTGCATCTCAATGGATCGATTGGGGTGCCAGAGGATGGCTGGGTATCTTTAGAAGTATTGGATTGTAACATAAGAATCGTGTAATTGTATTGAATCTGTCATCATCATCATTGTCAAAATAAGTATAAAATTCAATTGTACCATTTCATCATTTTTCATAAGCCAGTCAGTCTGTGATCCTCCAATGATATAATTGTATACTTTGTATTATCCTCTTTGAGGCAAAGTTTGTGCTGGGATGCAAGTATGTGTGTATATACATCTAAGTCAAATAAGCTATAAGATGCAAAATGCACTGCATTCGGCAAAGGTAAAATCATTGATTGATTGTAAGGTGAAGTGGATGTGAGAATTTGAGCGGGGTCATTTATTGATTCGTATGTAGCAAGCACTATGTACGATGTATATAAATTCTAAGCGGAAAAGCGGGAAAGGGAATACCATTGAATTCTACTCAAATTATATCTTGTCTCAGATGAATTGCTTTAGCGGTACGTACCGTACTATACATTTGTATTCACCAGGCCAATACCTGTATGTACATACATTATGTACAATAATATATCAAGTGGGGCTTGGTGAGACTTGCGATACACATAAAAGATTGTCCCGCATTAAATGTGTGCACAGACAAAAAGGAACACAAAGAAAAAGACAAGAAAAAAGCAAGGCTTACTACCGACAGCATCAGATCAGTACGGCTGCTCGAAAAAAACAAAAACGGATTGGATGATCAACTTTTGAATGAAAAAGATGTATGTATGTAGTTGAAAGAAGAGGGAGGCCACATGTTGAATTTGAAAGAGAATACATGGCGCATTCAGAGACCCTTGGTGGTATGTATACATCAAGCTGACCAAAAGAAAATCCATGTATGTATGAATGTACAAGCAAGCAACCTATTCTAATCCTGGAGCCGAAGGAAAGAGCCGCACGGTAAATGATTGAGGCCGGATGGATGAAGGCTATACCATCCTCCTTCCATCACCCCAAACAAGAGGAAACAATATTTTCATTCTTTCTTCTTTTACTTTACTTGATCATAGGAGAAAAGGAAAAAAGCTATATACCTCATCATGTCCTCCAATGCGAAAAAGCCGAATAAGAAGAGCATCTTGGGCTCAATGAATTCCAGGCCATTATCCACAAATTATAGCGTTGCGGAACCTGTTCAAGCTCCGCAACGTCAACCGGGCACGATCAGAAATCGTTCAGGAAGTTTATTGATGGACAACGATGAAGGAGGAAATGCAAGTATTTCGAGTGGAAATACATTTGGTCTTTTGAAATCGTTTGGAAAAGGGACCAACAAACAAAGATCTGGAAGCGAAACAACTTCGATTCGATCAAGTCAAGATTTTCGAAAAACGAATTATAATAAACGTGCAAGTAGTATTCCACTTTCGGCACAATCGGATTATGAACGAGCAAGTATTCAAAGTCCTAAACAAGAATCAATCTTAGAACCGGAAGAGGATAATGAACCTCATCAAGATCAAGAAAGTGATACACATCCTATCAATCATTCAAATCAGCAAAAAGAAGTCAATGGAACAAATGCTGGAGTGGCCGAAGGAATTTTTGGAGATTTGGATAAAGACGTTCCAAAGTATGATTTACAGGATCCATCTGCAAAGACGAACGGTACAGCACAAAAGCAAGTACAAAACGCAAAAGATGAGAACGAAAAAGAAAGAAGGAGAGTAACGGTGGAATCATCGCTGCTGCCACTGGAGGTGTTTCGGCCGCTTTGGTGGGGTGCAGGATCCTTGCTCGTTGGTAAAAACGAAAATGGTGCTCCTGCAGCCAAAGATCAAGATCCAGAACAAGATCCAGAGCTACCGGACGATGAAGATCCTGATGTATACGATGATGCAAAGCCTGTAGATCATGGAGATGCGACAGCATTGATCGATGAAGAAAAGAAACAAGAAAAACAGATGAATAAACCGTCAAAACCTGCTTCTCGCAAACGCGGCAAACGACCTGACCCCGTTCAACCTTTAACTTCTGTTCAACGCCATTATCTCCTCAAGGCTTTGGTTTCGATTCAAATGCAAATGGAATGGTCAGAATTGGAAAAGTTGGGTGCTTTGACGCAATATGGATATCCATTTTCGGCTCAAAGACCCAAATTAAAACGAGTAAAGGATAAGTCTTTACAATTGGAAGGCGAATTTGCAAAGGGAGAATTTGCGGAAGCTGCTGATGATCCATATGCCGATATTGATGAAGATGAAGCCAGAAGACAAGAAGGTTTGATGGAACCCTTGATCCTTCGTCATATGTTTCACGTTCATTTACACACTTTCCTGGTTTAGATAAAGCTCCGGAAAAGTATTGGCAAAAGCGCATTCAACCATTTTTCGATGAAATGGCAGCAAGAAATTTTAGTTCTTCGATCGAACGATCTGAAACCAGTGCACGTCACTTTTACACTTTAGCAATGACACGTTATCTTGGTGGTTTCTTTGCCCGTGGTGTAGGTGTTCGTGGAGAAGGTGAATTGCGCGGACCTGGAAAAGGTGAACCTGGAAACGGGAACATGGAGAAAGAGCAAAGAATGGGGCAAAGGTACTGTGAAAAGAGGACTGGATAGACCTGCACGCCCAGACGGTGAGCTGTTGGAGAGAATCGATGATCTCTTCGATGGTGCAGAAGGTGAAGTTTGGCGAAGGGCTCGCAAGGAAACGACCCGTGTCAAGAACGATTGGCGTGCATTCAAGGAATTTAATATCGAAAGGGAGACTGGTTTGGAAGAAACAATGGCTTTCCTAGATGTGGGAAATTTGCGTAACTTGCCACCACAATATAGGAATGCCGAAGAGTATGCCCGTCATCATGCCGCATACATCTTCCATACCCTCTTTGTCAATTCACCAAATGCTGATAGCTTCTACAATATTTTGAGAGGTATCCATCTCTTATTCCCATACTGGGGAGCGAAACAATTACTCAAAGTTGCCAATGCTCAAACGATGATTTCTGGTATTTTAAATTTGCTCTTGGCTCGGCCTGCAGGTGCGAAATCATTGGTTCAGCGTATCTTTGTATCTGTGATTGGTGGACAGGCTTCAAGTATCAATAAGGAGTACGTCCAACCTCTCAAAAAGGAAATTGCAGATGTAGAACTGACCGCAAAACTGGAAGATTACGTCAAACGTGGTAATCGACCAGAACGTAAAGCAATCACCAACCGTGCTCTGCGTACCGGACAAGATTATTTTGGCTACGATCTTGATCTTCGCAACTGGTCCACAATTGAGTCAAACAAAGAAGAATGAGGTTTTGGATTTGCACGATTCATTTGCAAGCAGTCCATACCGTGGTCAATTGGCCGCTGCTTATCCTGATTCGACGCCGTTGGGAAAATCAGATAAGAAACCCAAGATTGAAAATTGGACAAACGATCGGGATGAACAAAGAGATGCAAAGAAGTATGCGATGTTAAAATTATACCTTCGTGAATTATTACACAGACGCGATCGTGAACAAGCATGTCAAATTGCCAGCGGAAGTTTGATACCACAGATCATCAAAGAGTCATTGGATACCGTCTTTTATGGTCCTATCAAAAGTATTGCCGAACATAGCGATTTGAGCGCACGATTAGGAGATTTACAAAACTTCTTTGATGATATCATCAAAACACGCAAAAATTCTTCCAATACCTTACCGGAATGGATCGCATTGACAGCCCGTCATGAGAACAGTCTGTATTTCTTATTCCATGAATGTGCGACAATCATCGGTCCATTTACTCAATGGTTACAAGGAGGATCAGATTTCATGGCGCTCAGTACGACTGATCCGAATCATCCTGCCAACAGAAAGGCAAAGAATGTTGAAGTGAATTTGGAAGCATTATTGCAAGATGACACACTGACCGAAGAAGATGTAGAAGGCATTGTTAAAGAAGCCGATCAACTTGCTGAATATGTTAAATGGCAAAAAGTGTGGTATGAATTGGAGATGAGAAAAAATTTCTTATTGGGCACAGGAGCAGCGATTCCCCAAAGTGGATTATGTTTAGATGATCTTCCCAGCAAGGGAATGCGGGATCGTATCGAAGATGTTGATGGATTGATGCTGGAATTATTACAACAAGAAAGAGTTGAAGCGGAAGATGGAACAGTAAAGACTGATGTTCGAGGAACAGAAATGCAAGATTTCCCTTGGGCATGGTTTGATGCCGTTGATCCACTTCATCAACATTACAAGGAACCGATCCAAATGCAATTTCCTATGAACCTAAAACTGCTTCAGCTCGAATTCCTTCATTCAAACATACACGAAAGGCATTGGACGCATTTCAATTTGCTCTTTTGGAGAAACTTCCTGCTTGGCGTGAAGGGGATGCAAAAGGTGTGCCTGCAACTCCGGCTGCTTTACGTAAACCGATCTCTTCTTCTGCTTCTACCAATCGATTAGATGGTGATGCAAGTTCCATTCAAACAACCGCTAGATCTCCCAGCGTTGCTGCCAATCATGGAACACAAAAATCTACCTCTAAATCACGATTTAAAATTCCTTTCATGGGCCGAAAGTAGTCTGATATTCTTCATCCAGCTGGTTTGCTCCTTACCTTGCTAATATGCTCGATTGTTCTCTGTACATTTTAGTTGCTCTTTTCATGCATGATACAAATCAACATTGCAAATGAAAGAGTGACATTGCGGGTATACATGATAAATGACGCGAAAGAGTAATAATGAAGCCTCTGCCTATTTTGGGATTGGCTGACCGATGCGTGAATGATGTTGATTGGTGGTAGGACTAGGTCTTCTTTCATCAACACGAGTGCGTTTGTAACGATCTATCCAACTGTCAGCAGTCATTGGTCTTAACAGTGCTGCACGTACGTTTCGTAAGACGCTTTGATAAGCAAACGGATTTGGATCTTTGCCGGGAATGCCTAGAGTGACACAAGGCAAGATTCGTGCACAACAACGATGAAGTGCAGTTTGTGGTTTGATCGAATTTGCTTCAACGCCCATCTCTTCGTCATAGTTTGGTTTTTCGCTATAGGCTTTGGTTGTATTAATTCGAATTTGTTCGACTGTGGTTCGGTTGAGACAGATTAATCGAATATGATAAGAAAAGAGTGTGGTGATTGGGATCAAAACGCCAATCGAAAGAAAGAATAAAACGGCACTAAGAGGTGTTGATTTGAGAGCTTGTTGAAAAGATTTTCCTTCTCCGAATCCCCCTCCCGGTAAAGTCGTTTGTGGAGATCGGGTAAGATAAAAAATATGTAAAACGCAAAAAACGATTGAAAGACAAGCACATAAAATACTTGCGATCAAAAAGGCAAAAAAGGTAAAATAATTCCTCCTTCCAATACAGGTGTTGAGAAAGGTACAATGATGATCGATATTTTCCACGCAATTATCACATACCCTGCAATGACTGCATCTTGGTGGTCTATATGTACCGCATGTATCGCACCATTTCACCCGAAGATCTGTTCCATTCCTTACCCGAACGATTCGTGGAAGTGGAACAGCCAAAGGATCACTCGTATCGATGTATTGACCATCTTCGCCTGCTCTGCATGGTGGATCAGGATCTAAATCTCTTGGGATCACACCTGGATCTCTCCAAGCAGTGACACACATACTAGAGAGTGCAACAGCAAACAGGTACGCAAACACAATCACAGGCGCAGGCGAAACATGATGCCAGGTATACGGTGCCACAAAGATGAACCAAAGAACGGGAAGTGCAATCATGACCACTAAGCTAGCAATGAAAGGAAAGGATTATCATCGCTAGTCATAATGAATCCTGCTAAGAAGAATCGATTTGCGCCTTGATGTAATTTGTATCCTTTTTGTCCCGTTCTTCGAATCATGGATGTCGGTTTGGCCTGCTCCTTTGCGGAGCTGAACCGGTCTTCTTTTTTCTTTGCCTCTTTGGTGTGCAAGGAGGATCGTGATGAATCTTTTTGACCACTTTGATGGCCTTGCTTTGATAATAATCCATCTTGACTTGCTTGTCCACGAACAGACCGGGCGTCGCGACCACCATCAGCTGAGATGATGGCAACATCTGCATCCAAAACGCTTATATGAGCAAGCGATCCACCTTTGCTGGCCTGATGCTGCAGCGTTCTTTCTTTTCCTTGACCATCAAGCGGTACAGGCTCTCCACTTTTCACATTTCCAGAGTATGCTGAGGGTAACTGAGTCATGGGAGTTCCAGGTGAATAGGATGCTGATGAAATTGCATGAGGAGGCCTTTTCGGCGAAAAGAAAGCAGCGGAAGGTAAAATAGATCCTGTACTCCTTCCGATCGTATCTCGAGCCGGTAAAAAGGTATTTGCATCATGAAATTCATCCTGCTCCTTATTCACTTCACCACTCCTTCTTCCTCCATATCCGAATGATGTTCGTGAAGCATTTGCAGTTTTATAGCCTAATGCAGTTTCCTTTGAAACACTCTCTCCCAAACCTTCTGCTATACTTTGATCAACGTCAACCATACCTTCTCCCTCTACATTTGTTGGATGAGGCTGTGAGGCTTGTCGAGAACGTTGAGAAGCGGAACTGGGAGAACGATAAAGCGCATTTGCTTGCCGATATCGATCATCTTGTTGTGCATTTTTAGCGGCGTCAATATTGCTTCTGTAGTAAGAAGGGGTTTGTGGTAAGGCAGCAGAAGGCATTGAATTTTCCTCATTCCGAACTTGGGACGATGCCGATGAAGGAGGTCTTGATCCATTCATTTTGCGAAAGAGACAAACCGAATAAATCAATTCGCCTGCGTTAATGAGATATGAAAGATGCTGGTGATGATGAAGATGGATGTGAAGGAGTAAGTTCTACTCAATCAATTGGTCATATTCGTATAGTGGTAATCCCTCCCATTCAAGGATGAAGGTTTTAAATCAGTGCATGCGACATGGCTCATTACGATCGGATACCTTGCAGAAAAGGCCTTTTGTTCTTCCTTATAATTATTATCACGCTAAAAGGTGGAAAAGGTACACACTACAGTACAGACAGTATACGCGCTTATTCTTGACGTGAAGTAAAAGGAGAGCAGCCGTGTACGCGAATTCAAGAGCAAGAAAGAGAAAGAGAAAAGAAAAAAGGTTTTCTTTTTAGCTTCTGTTTCTTTTTTTTTTTCTCCTTGCTTGGATGTCTTTCCAAAAAAATTCAGGTAGTATTATTACATCGTCTTCCTATGAATTTCCCCCCTGACAACATTATTTGTTTAGTCTTTGCCTTTGGAAGCGCGTAGGAAGGAACGCTTCACATAACACGTGATACTACGCGATGCTTTATAGTTCAGTGTTGGTTTGGCGCGGTGGCTGAGTTGTATGTGTGTTACAAATATCACATTTCGGATCGTGTTTGTTCAAGTGGACTCCAAGGTCAAAGCCAAAGCCAAAGCCAAAAGCCAAAAGCCAAAAAGATGATCGGCAATGCATAAACGGGATTAAAGAGTATATCAATCTTCAATACCATCATATTGGTTCATGGAATCGTGAGGATTTGATTCAACGTGCAGTATACCCAGTCCTCACCGTTCGACATACAGAGAAAGAAGCAGATCAAAGAATCAAAACGAATTGGTACAAACTTATTCTCATCACCTTTCTTTGCCTTTCTTTTTTTTCTCTAATCAACAAGATGTCATTTGCACGAAGGGTTGCTCATCCTCCTTTATCGCGAAATACAAACGGGAATACGAACAATAATGGAACTGCTGGAGGGAGTAGGGCTCCTTCAAGACCAACAAGCAGATCCAATTTACAATTAGCATTCATCAATGCAGGTGTAAATACAAGCGGACAAGCAGGCGGAGGATCCAATTCAGAATCATCTTCGATCGATGACGCATTCAATCGAGCAATTGCACCCGCATCACCTTCCAAAGAACGTACAAGGATGTTAGGAATACGATCGGATGGTGTAGGAGGAACACATTTTAAACAGAAAGGCGATGAAGAGAGCAATATTCAAGTCGTCGTTCGTGTGAGAGGGATGGCGCCAGGAGAAGCACCGCCTCTACAACCAATCCTATCCACATCTGGACCTCATTGTTCGTCCATCAATGTTGCCATGGAAACTCAACAATCCGCCTCTTCGGTCAATGTAGCGGCCAATAGCGTACAATCCTCTTTGGTTGGAGATGGAGGAAACGTTCGAGAGAGATCATATCCATTCGATCACGTCTTTGGACCTGAAGCAGATCAAGGAATGGTATATCAAAGTGTGGTAGGACCGGTTTTGAATGAGGTAATGAACGGTTACAATTGCACAGTGTTTGCATATGGTCAAACCGGAACTGGAAAGACGCACACGATGGAAGGAGATTTAACATCACAGTTGGGTACCTATAGTCCAGAGGCAGGCATCATTCCTCGTACGCTTTATAGACTGTTTCATACTTTGGAACTTTCTAAAGATGAGTACAGTGTTCATGCAACGTTTGTTGAACTATACAATGAAGAATTACGTGATCTATTAAGTGACGAAGCACCTCAACCTTTGGGTGGCGGAAAGGATTCATCCGGTCTGAGGATGTACGAAGACAAAGGCAAAGGTGTAAATATTCAAGGTTTAGAAGACATTCCAATGCGTGATGCCGAACATGGTCTCAGGCTCCTTCGTAAAGGTAGTCAAAAGCGTCATATTGCTGCCACTCGTTGTAACGAATCATCCAGTCGATCTCATTGTGTTTTTACACTGACGATTCACATCAAAGAAACCACTTCAAAAGGCGAAGATGTTCTTCGGACGGGAAAATTAAATCTTGTCGATTTGGCAGGATCTGAGAATATCGGCAGAAGTGGAGCAGAAAACAAACGAGCAAGAGAAGCAGGAATGATCAATCAGAGTTTGCTTACATTAGGCCGAGTAATCAACGCATTGGTAGAAAAGAGCAGTCATATCCCATACAGGGAATCAAAGCTCACAAGGCTCTTACAAGAATCACTTGGAGGACGAACAAAGACTTGCATCATAGCCACAGTTTCTTCAGAACGTTCAAATATGGAAGAAACCTTGTCCACGCTCGATTATGCTTTGCGTGCCAAATCGATTCGCAATCGACCAGAGGTTAATCAGAGAATGACCAGAGCTGCTCTGATAAAAGAATATGTTCACGAAATCGAAAGATTAAAGGGAGACCTATTGGCTTCGCGCGAAAAGAAATGGAATATTTCTATCGCCTGAAAGTTGGCAGTTGATGCAGGAAGAGCATGATGGAGCTCGCAGTCAAGTGGAAGAGTTACGTCGCCACGGAGAAGTTGTTGAATCAAAAATGGTCTCATTAAAGGAACAATTTGAACAAAATATGCAACTGCTTGTCAAACGCGAAGCCGAATCCAAGACGATCAAATCCGACTTTGAACAGAAAGAAGAAGAGCTGCAACAGATCCTGAGTCCAAATCGACGAATTGAAAAAAAGCTGAAGTTGAAGAGAGGGAGCTAAGACAGGCTTATATGCGTAGCGAAAAGCGACTTGATGGTGTAGCGCGCGGATTGAGAGGATTGTTTTACGAAAGTGCAGGAGATGTGGATGGATTGTTTGCCAAACTTGACAGAAAGGCCAAAATTGAAAGAAGGAATCGTGATGTGTTGGCCGAATGTCAAGCTTCTTTGGCTTCCATCTCCAATCAGTTAGAGGCACGTGTGACAGATTTCGGCTCTAGTCATGAGCAGTTTACTATGGATCTTTCGGCCCAATTGAGAGAATTTCAAGTACGCGAACAAGATAAGCTCAAAGCCAATCGTGAATCGATCGATCAAAAGCTTCAAGATCTCCTTTCGCTCACCCGATCAATATCTGCTGACCATCAACAGAGCAAAAGTGCAATTGATGAATTAGCAGATGCAATCAGACGAGAAGGAGATCGTTTCGTAGGAGCATGTCAAGAACGAAGTGAGACTCTTCATTCCTCTTGTCAATCGCTTGTACAGGATGTTTCCCAGAGTCATCGAGATTCTTTGATGAGCGTACGAACAGGCATCGAAGAGATGGGTGAAATGGCGATGGGTATTATCAAACTTGCAAAAGAAAGAGCTAATTTGGATAAAAAAGGACTTGAAGACGTACGAACATTATCTTCCGATACTACCAATCGCGAAATCATCCGACTCCAAACGCAAAACGATCAATTGGCCAAATTGTTGGCAGAAGAACGGGAACGATCGTCTACAATGCGCGAAAGCTTGTGTAAGAATATTGGACAAATGGTCATGAGCTTCTGTCAACAACGTGAACAAACATTCTCAACTGCTATTGAAGCTGTTCGTCAAGGTAATGCAGGTGCACAAGATGATATTCAAGCATTCTCTCGACATCACAGTGATAAAGTGGAAGAAATGTTGGAACGAAATCAAAACGTTCGTGAAACATTAAAAGAGAAGGAAAGATTGGCAAAAGCGCAAAGAATACGAAGTGAAACCGGATTGAATCAAAGCAGTGCGACTATTGAACAAAAGATGCATTCTTTTACTGGCAACTTTTTCACCGTTCAACAAGAAGATGTCGAGCAAGCACGTTCAACGATGCAGGCAATTTCTGGCAATGTGGATAGCGTTCGTGAATTAGCTGAATCATCTAGACATTCCGAAGCTCGAAATGTACAATCGATTCGAAATGATGTAGAAGAGGCTTTCACGGAAGCATCAATGGAAGTTCAATCCACATTGGAAGACGTTGAAGAAACGTGTGAAGGAGCAATCGAAGGAGTAGAAGAACAAAGGATGTTTGGAAATGCATTCTTGGAGGATACAAATGGACAATTGTCTATGTTACGTGCAAATGCACAAACGTATTTGACCTCTAAATTGCTAACAGACGTATCGACAGGAGCAACACCGCAAAAGAGAGATTGGCCAACAATCGCTCCATGGTCACTTGTTCAGAATTCTCTCAGTGGAACAGGTTCATCTGCTCTTTCGAATCTCGTCCAAGCTGATGATTCGATGGCATTCGTTGATGGAGATCTTGCAGAGATGGAAAGAGAGCATGAAGAAGATGCACATGAATTGGAATCCATCTTGCCAGATAAAGAGAAAAGAGAAAGCATCATCATCGACAAAACAAATGCGCACATTAAAGCAAAACCAGATTGCCTCAAACAGGGCACCATCTTTACCAATGAATATGCAAGGTGGTCAATTGTCTTCCAATCAATCATTACCATTTACGGAGAAGCAAATCAATCGACTTAGCGTTGCCTCTGCACCCGGAAAGCGAATTGGAAAAAATACTCATCAACCAATCGTGGGTAGTAAATTAAGACAACCCAATTCCACTTCTGGTCAAAATGGATCTTCACTTAAACGTGTACGGCAATAAGATTTTTATTGCTCTTCTTATTAATTTATATCATGATACCCTTTACCATCATCAATCTTGCTATTGCAATATGTATGTATTTTGGAGGCTTTTGTATTTTTATTGGCTAAAGAAAGGATTGCAATCACCTTAGGCCACCACCCATCATTTGCAATGATTATGCCGTTTATGGTATTTGCCTGCGTTTGCATCAAAAAGTCAAATTGTAAAGAACGCGGTGTTGGTTAGTCGAATAAAAATTAAGCTCACTTGTCAACATAAATTTTACACACACCTATTCCCATCCCTCCACCATTCCGAAATATCTTCTTCTACATCGAAAGAATGAAGTAAGTGTAAATAATCAAAAGGACTAATAGAGTATACGAATGTCTAACTATTCCTTGTTCTCTCTATCTCTAAACAGTAATGTAAGGGAAATTCAGAGGATCAATGAACGTGAATTGGATTTAGCAGTAGAAGGAGCAGCTTCATGGCACGATGATTATAGAGGTGAGTATTTTGAATTGAACAGACACGTTCAGGCATACTGACGTACTCTTGCAATCCATATCAGACTCGGCTTACATCTTTGTTGGCAACTTAGACAAACGTCTAACGGAAGGTGATGTGATTACAATCTTTTCACAATATGGCGAAATATTAGACATCAATCTGCCTCGAATTCCTGAAGGTGGTTTACGACATCAACGTGGAATAGATGCAGAAGGAGAATCGAAGCTTTCAAATGATCAGAAGCAGCAACAGCAAAGCGGAAAACCTGGAGATCGAAGAGGGTTTGGATTTATTCTGTACGAGGATCAAAGGAGTACGATTTTAGCTGTGGATAATTTGAATGGATTTCAATTATTAAATCGAACCTACGAGTCGATCATGTACGTGATTATAAAATGCCAAAACGTAGAAATGAAGATGGAGAATTACAAGAACCAACAGGACCGAGTAGAAATGCAGCACCCCAAATTGTACAATCCTCTAATGGTCCAACTTCTAACAATGCTCAACGAGAAGACAGAAGTGATGATGGAGAAGATGGAGAGGAAATTGATATGGAAGATCCAATGGCAGCATACATTGCCCGAACAAAATCCGGTTCCGGTAAAGACGAGGATGATGATAAAGAAGATCGAAAGAGAAGGAAAGAGATGAGAAGAGCCATACGAGAAGAAAGAGAAAAAAGACGGAACGAGAGAGATTCACGCGATCGTAAGCATCGTCGAGCAGAAGAAGAGGACAGTAGTGAAAGACACCGAGATCGTGAAAGCATTCTCGAAATGACAAAAGCGCAAGTCGGCCCGAAAGAGACAGACATACAGGGGCCGCAAGCGGATCTCGAGATAGTACTAGGGACAAATTTGGTCATTCCGATCATCGTTCGAGCGATCGACATGGAGAGCGGAGGTCAGACTCAAGGCGGAACGAGAGAAGATGAGAAATTGAATGCGCTCTACACCCGATATCATTTTGTCACATTAGTCATATTGTATCCTATCATCAATCTTTACATCTTTGTATTTCCCTTAGTGTAGCGGAGACCATGGCAAAGGCGTCATGATTTGTGCGTGCATTTTGTCGATCAATTTAACTGTTTGGGTAACGGTATCATTCCATGTTTCCACTTGCCAAGCGGCATCACGAGTTGCTTTGCGTTGTTCTAAGCTATCGTATCGCCAAATGTGTTGAACGGTGTGTAATTGACCGATTTGACTAAAGTATGCTGCGATAGGTTGAACGAATCGTTTACGTGCTTCCAACCCTCTACGCCAATTCGTTTCCCATTCTAATAGCATACCTGGCTTCAAGTGATAGGTTCGTAATTCATACAATGGTCTTTCCACGTTGCTCTTTTGTGCTTTTACAGTGGCCCAAAATGCAAATTCTTGCGTGATCCAATTGGATCGAGAAGCAAGGGTGGACCGTAATTGTGAGACTAAATCAAGATTCTCCTTTGATTTGTAAAATGCTTCGGAAGATTGATCATAGCCAGAATATCCATCATATTCCCAAATATGATAAAATGTTTCCATTTCCCCAATCTGTACTTCAAATGAACCAGTCAAACGGCCATTAATACTTTGATCTGACGAGAGCCTAGGATAATGTTGGCTCAAGATTCTCTTGTACTCATCCACTTTATCCGGTCGAACGACATGTCTTTGAATTTCATGAATGTATTTACCACGTGCAACGGTTGTACTGTGTGATTGAGCAGTTAAACCATCTTGTTTGGCTGCATCAGATCCGTGTAGCAAAGAGGCAAACAAACCTTGGGATTGCTTTGGCTTCTCTTCAACCTTGCGAATAGGTGACGTTGTTAATGGACGAGATTGAATGCTGTGAGTGTTACTTGAACGGATCGCCTGTTGCACAGATGAATTTCTCACATTCGCCCTTTGAGCAGATATAACAATACCTGCACCTCGTTTTGCAGCCATTGTACGTATTTATCAACTTGTCAAATTGCTAGCAAACAGATGATGGTAAAGATCGAGTGAGTTCATTCTTTTGTGTTTGACGCCTTTCCCTTTTACCCCAACCTCCGCTCGAGCCAAGCACGATCGCTGGCCTAATATCGTAAATGAATATTAAAAAACAAAAAAAAACACTATAGTAAAAGTGCCTAACCTTCTCGTGCCTTCACCCACATTTTGGCCAAATGCATGCACAAGAGAGGCTAAGTGCAACGAACTCATAAATGCTAAAGGCGGCTGATGTTCTTTCCTCTTCTTCTTCTTCTTCTTAACCTTGTTGTCATTCCAATTTCATCAATTCTAGCCAAATGAGCACAGCGCTTTGATCGTCAAAAAAGGGTCATTCAACATAAAACCTTCTATCAAAATAGAATCTTGAGTTTTAAATCTAATTCATGGTGCCGTTAAATTTCATTCACTGCTATCATGCATCACCACAAAATGAAGAAAATTCTCCGAACAGACAGTCTGTCAGGCTGTCTTCAAAGAAGCGTCCTTGAAGTGTCGGTGATCAGACCTATAAAAATGAAGGAAGTATGCCAATTTTTGTTGCTTGAACCCACTGAATTTTCATTTAACATTCCGCGAAAAAGGCAGCAGAAGCGGCAGGAAGAACGACATGGTAAGCTTTGGCCGCCTAAAAGGAGAACTGGTCGATCTAGATGAATAATGAAATAATTATGGCCGGCTCTTTGTGAAGCCAGGATTACAAACGAATTATTGTCGAATGTCAAGAAGTATATAATAGGCAATCATTCCGAAAATGGCGACTGAAAGAAATTGCCACATCCTCAATTCGTCCATTCAGAACGTATTCAGGTCATTATGTCGCTATATTCTTATGATTTCGATCTCCTACAACGGCCTCCTAGGTCACCTCTATCGTGGGGAAGTGAAAATACAAGAGCAGTACTTCCAGATTTCCAATCTGTAGAAGAATTGCGAATGTTTGTCACACGTTTATTTGTCTATGATTTTGGTTATGCAGCTTTTGTGCAAATCAAGGTTGGAATCGCTTTGTTTGGTGCAATGTTAATCGTTTGTTTCCTAGTCATCGGTCGTCGTATGTATGAGAGAAATTTTTGGATCTTTCGCATTATTCGTGTTTCTTCTGGTCCGATCATTGTTGTGAGTAATTTTTAGAGAAGTATCCAGCTTTTTGATAAGGACTAAGGACCTCTTGCATGTACCCTCGACAGCCCAATCCAATTCTTTCGTTTGGCTTCATTGAAGGAAACTTTGTGGTTGTATTCATGGCGTTGTTGATCATTGCGTTACAGTATCATGAATACCATACCGAGAAACCAAGAAATTTGATTTTATGGATCTCATTGCCTTGGTGTATTACAACTTTTGGAGCCATTTTTGCCGCCGTGGGAACGCATTATGCCACTCCAACAACTCAACTTCCTTCAACTGAGAAAAAGAGTCGTAATTTCTCGGTTGCTTGTAAAGGATTGATGAAAAATGCATGGGTTGTTAATGGGATCGCTGTGGCATTTCCAGCCTGGATCTGTGTCACAGTTGGTGTTCCTACTTTTGTTGGAAATTCTTACTTTGAAAAAGCCAATAATGAACATTATCTTTGGATGGACAAATACGCAAATTATACAATCTTCACACAAGATATGGTACGAGAAGCACAGGAGATTTGGTTCACATTGCTAAAGAGTACGCTCATTGCTTCAGCGACCTTTTGTCTATGGTTCGTGTGGGCTTCCTTTTGTTTTATTATCTGCAGTATTCTATCTTTACGGCTCTTACGCACAATCAGAGAGGAACTTTCCAGGAGCAATATGATTGCTCCCAATTTCGTCGTCACTCAAACACGCATGGTGACCAGCAATCATGCTTTCCAAAGAGGGGATCATGTCACAGAATCGCAACAAGTCCGTTCGAAACCCTATAAAGCACAAGGCAGACGTAAAATGTCCAGGGGTGATCATTCGTACTTTATGCACAGTACCAACTCGATGGCAAGTCAAATCAAAAGATACAAAAATGGTCCGACAGATAAGCAACAGTTCAATGAAGATAACTCGACCCACGCAGATGACGGTGATTTGACGGTGAAAAGAGTTTTGCAAGATCTGGAACAAGAGTGCTTGAAAAGTTTTGACCCGCATCAAAAAATTCCTTCGGTCACAGCGGATGATCAAGAAGATGTGGAACAGACTGCTGTAGAAGAAGAGGAAGTGAGACTCTTTCATGACAGGAATGCAAACCGTGACAAAAAGAGATTCTTTCGCAAATTTGTTCCAAATATTGTGATGACAACGGAGAAGGCGCAAAAGAATGCAATTGAAACGATGGGATCTTCTCGCGATGAACAAAAGAGAGAACTTCGAAAAGCAGCCATTCATATTTTCACTCAATACGCAATCGTTGGTCCTGGTTGTGCAGCTTTTGGTGCAATTGCTCTATTGATGGCATTGACTTTACACGGATCTTTTGAGCAGCCCCATAATGGCGGAACCAAATTTGAATTTTTTGGTGCACTTGCTCTATTGATGGTCTCCTATACTGTCTCCTTCTTTGGTTGGGTATGTGCTGGAGCAATCTTTCATCGAACTTACGAGCCCGTTTTTGTGAATTATTCAGCAACAGCAACGATTGCTTCTTTTGGCCTTTCCCGTGGCGACCAAACAGAGGAATCAAGCACAATGAACTCTACCAGTTCGCAATTACACGATTTCATCCGTGTAGGTGGAGCTGATCCCATCGTCCGTAACAAGATTCGTTATCCACAGGCAATGGTCAGAAGCTTGATTGGAAATCCGCCAAAGAGGACAAAGAGTGAAAATAGTAAAAAGACAATTGCAGAAGATATTTCTTATCAGAGCAGTCAAGCAGACAGACCAAATTTTCGCTCTTTCTTTCCCACACATACGCCCTCTCTTTTGCGAAACGAACAGCAAAGGCCCAAACGAGCTATTGACCGTCAATATAGGGATATCGAATTGCAAAGGGTAGAAAATTGGCAGAAGAATCTGTCAAGGAAGCAAAGTAAACGTTTTGATGCAGAACCTCAGGAAGGTGAATTGGTCAATAATTCAGTAGTTATCATTCGGAAAGAACAACAATAGGCCTTGAAAAGAGGAAAAGTTTCATCAGCCGGTCAGTTGCATAGGCCTTCGTTGAGAGAGTGAGGGAGAGGGTGGCAAAAGTCCATCGATGTATTCTAGAATTCGTCTTTTCCCTTCATTAAACTATCCTATCTTTTTCATTAATGGCGTCAATCGATCCTATCGCGAGACCTTTGCGTCACGCTAATACCTAGTCTACGGCTCTTGGAGGGCAAGAATTAAATGTTGAGGAAAGGGTGATGCTTCTCCCCTCCCACACTAAAAGAATTGTTTGCGCTTTGACCTTTTCCGGTAAATGACTTGATGACAGGGTTGATAGATGGATTCTTGAGTAAAAAAAGAATCACCATGATGATTAGAAGATTGATGGCTACTTCTACGAGGCCCATAAATTAAGATTGCGGCGAAGAAATAAAATATGGCCATAATTCTCATCCCATTTCCATCATCTGTTGAGAAATTTTTCTCGATCAACGATGTCCCTTTACTCACATTCCTTCAATCTCTTATCACCACCTCCACGAAAATGCGTATTCATGGGGCGAAGAAAGTACGAGGGCTAAACTACCCAATTTTGACAAATGTGAACGAATTACGTGAATTTATCCATCGATTGTTCATCTTTCGATTTCAAGTGATCAATATCACCTTACAAATAAAGATTGGATCTGCTTGTTTGGGTTTCTTGATCGTGATTTGTACTTTAATTATCGCAAGAAGGATGTATGAAAGAAATTTTGGGTTTTTCGATTTGTCAAACGCCTTCTGGAATGATCATTGTACCCAATACAATGTTATCATTTATTGTGATCGAAAGTGGTTTTGTTGCCGTTTTAATTGCTCTCATTTTGGAAGTGAGAAACTTTTATGATGTGAATACAGACAAACCCAATAATATTCTTCTTTGGTGGTTATTGCCTTGGTGTATCTTAATCTTTGGACCATTCTTTGCCGCTTTAGGTACTCATTACGCAACGCCAAAAACGTTGAACAATATGTCAAAACAAAATCAAGGTGGATTCAAGGCTAGAGTAAAAGCAATTCTATCGAATGCCGTTCTTGCCAACATTTTGGCAATCCTGATCCCATGCTTTACCTGTGTCACGGTAGCAGTACCTTCTTTTATTGCCAATGCGAAATATATGCGAGCAAAACGACGTCAAGAAGAATGGCAAATTCATTATAAAAGTGAAATTGATTTTACCCAAGAAATGGTGATCGAAGCACAATTTATTTGGTTTGAAGCTCTTTCTGGAATAAAATTTATGTCAATCACATATTCGATTTGGTTCTTTTGGGCAATTTTTTGTTTCTTTCTTTATACGAGTCTTTCACTCCGTTTGGTCAGAGCGATTTATACAGAAGTAAAAAAGACAAAAAGGGAAGAAATGTTATTCATTGCAACAAAGACGGAAAGAACGATTTCCCAACATCATTCAAAGTTTAAGTCCAAGAGAATGAATAAGAATGAAGGAATGCAAGAAAATATAGGAGAAGAAGTAGAAATGAATATTCGACAACAAAGCAGGTTGCCCAACATTAACGAAGATGATGAAAAGGAGAATGAAATCAGAGAGATTGCTACAATGCAACATGGATTACAAAGTGCAATCAACTTTGATGCTTATCAACTTGACACAAATGAATATTCAGATGTAGCG